>DWKW01003245.1:0-10181 GCA_018250115.1 Doberes anticus
TTTCGTAGTCGACAACAAAATAAAAAAAAACGGACTGCTGTTAAACGCAACCGTGAAAATGTCCCACCATGTAAATACGAATCAGATGACTCCGATGATTCGTACTAAAGGGTCTCCAATAACCTTTAGTACCTATTTAAAAATCAATAAATCGGAATATTTAATACTTAACGTAAGTGTTAAGATCGACTCACTTGTTAATAAGAATATACCCATTAAGATCCAGTAATTCAAATTGTTTAATTTATTGCAATCTTAAAACTTGTGGGCTTAAAAGTTCTAAGCTTTTAATTTTAATTTCGTAATTTCGTGTAATCGCAGATCTAGTCAACTCAACTAAGTGACAATATCAAACATGGGGAAAAAAGAGTTCGAAAATATCTCTTTTTGATCCTAAAAGGATTTTTTCATCGAGGAAGACCTGTGGAAAATAATAATAGATACGCGACGTCGTGAGTGTATACTAAGCACTATAACAAGTGTGTAATGTGATTTGAAATAAATTATGAATGCAATATTCGATGAAAATGTAAATATAAAATTAACAACTAATCAAATGAATAAATAAAAATTAAGTATTGTTTACATCGTGTTTTATTTAGTCACATTGTTATATTTATGTATGCTTCGTTCATAATTGAAATATTGAACACGGTAGATTGTACTCATAATCTAATTAAATAATTAAAAAGAGCGAAACGTCAGATCAGTCATATGTTAATTTGTCAGTTTCTGTCAGTAAGAACGTCATAAAGTTCGTTCAGTCAGTGTCAGAGATTGGAGAATCAGAAATATCAGAATGTCAGATAAAAATCTGTATTGTGTTGGAATGGGAGGTTGGTGAAATTGTGTTTTGATACGAATTATGCAATTAAACTGTGATTGTTGTGCGTGATTACAGTAGCTACGTATATCGAATAATGTCAAACGACACAGATCTTTCGATATCAGTGCCGCGCTCTTGTTTAAATGAATTTTATAGTAAATACGTCAATTTAGTGGAGACTTTTTACTGTGTTACGTTGTCTGAGAATAAATCGAGGGCTGCAAAAGGAAATACTGAATACGTGTATTTTAATGTGATATTTAATTTGAATCCAGTCGACGGAAACTTCAACTCACGGGAGTTGGTGGGACGAATACAGGTAAGACGTTTTATAAAAACAAACATTTTACATTCTCCAGAGAATTCTCCTGCGTCTTGGTACACTAATGAGTGTGAAACTAGTTGACGAAATAAGAAACCTAATTGTGATGTAAATGAACAAATAATTAGTTTTTCTCCGATTTTGTGACACTATCATCCTGTTTTTTTTTGTTTTAAATTTTACGATCTATTATACTTTACTATGAACCTAAAATGAATAATATTGAACTTGTTTTAACGTAACTCAGGAAACTGAGCATTTTCGTACAACAGACAGTTTTTGTAACAATGAGACAATTTTATTATCCAATAGACTATTGTCTTCACGGCGTGACTACAATGTTGTAGCTAATCATAAGTTAGATTAGACCTTCAGAGTATATTATAATGTTTAATTCCAGGGTCTGTATCTGTGATCCTGCTGTACCTTGTCTGGTTCAAACGTATTTAAGTGTCATTCAAATGTATTCAGCAGTTTTCGTGTGATTGCCAAACAGACACAAAAATTGCATTCACAAACCTCTAATTAGTCAAAATCAGTAAGATTTTTTAAAATACCTTCAATGTACCAATAATTTCTTGTCACAATTTTATTAAAGTACAGTCTGCTGAAGTTAAAATTAAGTAATAAAGTTGTATCTGCCCAAGTCTTTTGTAAAAACTCACAAATTTGACTGTTGTAAGTTAATATTTATTGTTTATTTTAAAATATAGGTTTTGTTAATAGTAATTACTGAAAAGAACAAATGTTACTATTAAACAGTATGTTAAGATTAATCCTAATAACATATTTGTGTCCAATTTATCTTTGTTTTCCTTAAAAACTACTAACTAAACTATGTGGATTCAATAACTTAGTAGTTATTATGGATGTAGGTTTCTTACATAAACAATTTTAGGCGATGTCTTTCACATAATGTGTAATGTCTCATCTAAAAAGGTCATAAGTAGTAATAATTACATGTACTACTTTACAAAATTTCTATTGTTGCTTTTGTGTGATTGGTGAATATACAAAGATACATACAAAGTTTTAAGAAATGTTCTGATATTAGATCACTCTTAAAAAGTCTTTAAATTAAAATTTCAAACAGAAACAACAGAAAGTAACAGAAATAGATTTATATTTTTTTATTTAAAACTAAACTTCTGACTATGATGTTGCACTGATTAGTGACATGCAAAAAAATCCAGTTTAATTCACCTGATACTAAATTGAGGTCAAGCTATATCTCTGGTTTTACTTGACAGATTATATTCAAACTTATGGCAGCTAGTAGTAGTCTAACCATATAAATTTAAACTGTAAATATGTACCATTCAAATCTATTCACTAGTTTTTATGTCATTAATATGTGGAAGCAGATAAATGGACACATCTATTTAACTATTTAGTTGATATAGTAAAAAAATCCTCACTCTTGAGACCACACATGAGTCTACCATTGGACTAAATTAGAATGAATATTGGTTTAGTATTTCATTATTAAATTTTCCCACTGTGACTCTAGATTAAGTTCTTTAGTATTTTTAAAAACTAGCCTTAAATAAAAATAATCAAACTATTTTTTTTTATTAACCCACTGCAATCAAGGTCAGTTACACTAAAAATATTGAAGTATTTTTTGAAATCCCATCTGAGATTGGCGATTATATTACCTTCTAAATATGACCTCAGTTAGTGAAGTCCTCACAAGTCACACGATTAGTAACACATAATCTTTGATTGTTCTTACAAAATGTTATAGAATAACAAAATGTTTATTCTATTGTGTAAAATCAACAAATGCTGTCAGTTAAAGTCCAATTTGCATTTGCTCAAAGATTTGCCATATTTGTCATCATAACCCTATTTACACTGAAACAACAGAGGAACAGTAGTTCAATCAAACAATGTGTCTAAATATGGTAGTGTCATAATTACAACAACTATCTACACAAGAATCTCGCATAGTAAATTGGTTTATCATATACAAATTATTAACATGAATGTACAAGTTAGTTACTTAAGGTCTATCAGTCACTAGAACAAAACATGTGTCATAAGATTTGATTTCGTAGTAAACTAACATTGCTGTATGCTACAGTACAGGTAATGTAAAGTACCTGAACTTAATTTATCGAAAACGAAGGATTCATCAATAACTTTCGGATGCGATCCGTCATTGACTGTTTCGATGCGTGTCAGTCGTATTCGGCACTGTAGTAGAAGGAGAGGTCAACGGTGGTCGGTTTGTTTGGGGGCCGCCTAGCGCCTGCTGCAGTGGGCGCAACCCGGATCTCTCAGTGCCCCGCTTCCCCTTCACTCGGCGGGCCCGTGCGTGGAGGTGCGGAGGTGTGCGTATGCGCCGCACGCTCGCCGCGCACGCTGGCTTAGCTGGCTAGTCTTGCCGCGAATCACGTCGCGTTCGCACTCGCGCGTCACGTCATGCCATGCGGCGCGCGCGCACACTAACTCAAATTTATTATGTACGCGATCGACAACACCCAGGTGAGCGCGTACTACCAACAAACCTAAAACACATGTCATCCCTCCTAACACATGTGCAAGCAACACTTTCATGTTCACAAGTTTCTCGAGGCATTTGCGTACATCGCATTGTAATGATGTTCATTCACGATCGGACGATATAACGATCCCGGAAGTAGAGCCGGTTCGTTAGCGTCATATGGGTATGCTAATTACCGTCGACAGTGTTCAAATATTGGTATGTAGGTAAAACGTATTGGTATGTGAGTTTCGGGATTTTAAGACTGGTGAATACGGGAAGCTTTATGGTAACGCAAAAATATTATTCCATGCAAAGCAGATTAATAGTAAAATGTAACGTTGACTTGAGAACTTCACTGTCATGGTTTATCTTAGGTATCTTATCTTATAAAATATGTATGTATTTCGTTTTACTTAATAGAAGATCACTATGGACAATGAAACAGCGCTAATGTTTCCATACAAAATGCGTATAATTAATAATAATATAAATGCAATGTAATACAAAAAAAGTCCATGAATTTAATTGTAATGTATTCTATAACAAGAAAACTTCCGTCTGCGACGTTGTCACTGCACATGAGTGATCAAACAAAAATACAGATGCATTTTAATTGATCTAGATTGTATGACGTTTTATACTACAGAGGTTAAACTGTATGTCCAGTTCTGTTCTATCAATCGTGTTTAAACCTAACTAATGTTCACACTATCTCTGTATCAAATTTTATTCAAATCCGTTCAGCAGTTTTTTGTGTGAATGTGTAACAAACTTCCATCTGTCAGTTCTCACAAACATTTTTTTCAATACATTGACAGAATAGCAAACGAGCATGCAGGCCACCTGATGTTAAGTGGTCACTGCAGCCCATGGGCATCCACATCCAATCTCAACTAGGACAGAAGTCCTACCTGAGGTCGTGCACGTATGCTTTGTTACTCCTAAGAACTAATTTGGAATTCCTTCTGTCCAGTGTCTTTTGCCAAACCACACCCTTCAAACCGAGACACAGCAGTTCTCACTCTGCTGCTTTGCGGCAGAAATGGTCCGACATAAGACTCTACCGCCTCTTAAAACCACTCCGCATTTACTACATTACTAGGGAGTAAACCAATAAAGCCAAGTCGTCTAAGCAACGCCAAACTATGATATATCCTATTTTCTTTGCTCACTGTTACATACAATTTTAATAACACCTTGTACTATGAATAACGTAATTTACCGTGAATCTTAAATAGCGATAATTGGCTCCATAAATTCATATACATATATAAATGTATAACGTTTTTGATTACTTATTGTTTAGAGTTATCTTAAACAGGAAGCAAGTATTTATTTATCATTATTCATGTAATATCGTGTTATTTTAATGAAGTGGACTTTGGAGTTTAAACGTCTGGATGACGTATTGATCATAAAATAAAATTGATCACTGCATGTATCTTTAGGAGAGCCATAAAATTATAAAAATAATTGTGTTAGAAGCTAGTTCAACCCTAGCCGTTGAGATGTGTCCAACTGCAAATCCGAACGACTACCGATTCCAAGTAAGTCCTCATTTATAGTTCATTATAAGTTTATCAAAATGATCAAAGGAATATCCAGGAATGAAAAAAGGGCCTAACATTATCGTATTTAAGTAGGTATCCATCATTGAACACTTTGCGAAACTCAAACAAGTTACTAATTTCTGTTCATATTTGAACAACATCTCATATAAATTAATTTATGAATATACCTAGTCAATTTCAAGTTCTCTTTCTTGAATCAAGTGTAATAAATAATATTGTACCTTACTATTCTATTAAAATGTAGTATATAATTACTAGTTTCGTATCAATGATCATTTTTGCCACATCAACATGATTGTTAGTTGCGTATTCGTACTCTAAAGCGTATCAAAAACAAGTTTATTATATTTCTCACAGACTGGTCGGCTGGCGAGATCAATTATACAATTTACGAGTAATTATCTAAGTAGCGTGCCATCACGTTTTTCGCAGCACGATAACAATCATTTGTCATCTGCAACAGCACTTTTACGTCAGCAATGTTGTTGTTTTTATTTCGTCTCGTGAAAGTAGTGAAGATGTTTTAATTAATCTGCATGTCTTGGATACTCTTGATCCGCTGTCGAGGCGTAGTGTCCCAGGTCCGGCGTCCAAACTCGGATAATAAGTGAACTTTCACTTGGCCGCCGCAAGCTCTAGTAATTTATATTCACCAGTTATCCACGACATCCGATCACGGATTTGAATCTAATCGTAAACACAACGAACCAACAATTTCTTTGTCACGACTGTAAAAGGGATTGAATGCATTATTTTTTCATACTGACATTGTACTGAATACTCTCGTTGCTTGAAATATATAATAAAACGGTAGTACGTTTATTTGTAAGAACCTCGGCGACCTAGAAAGTTGAATATTGTAAAGCTGTGGCATTATAGGGCCAACCAAGCCGGATTTGGATTTTCTCCAGTAGAGAGGCGATCGCACGTTGAAAACTAGCTTATGAATGAAATGCACCACCTAATGCTTTAGACATAATTGTGTCGTAAAGATTATTTGATACTTCAGGTTTACATTTAGTGTAACTTCAAAGATATAAAAACTTTGACTTCTCGTTGTAATTTTTTTGTAACGCTTAAAAAAGTTTTAAGACATACAATAGTGTTTCATTCGGGAAGCGATGTGCCTTTTATTAAGACAGTATTACATATGAGTAACTACAAACCGAATTGTATATTTATAATTCTCTCGTTCCGCAATCAGAGCCGTGGAACAACATAAATGCTCGCTGATCGTTTTGATAAAAAGAGCTGCTCCGCCGCGCAACCTTCTAATATTTGTTGGAACGTATCAGTTGTATCGCTTGTATCCGGTATGATTATTGCTCTGATGTAATAAATGTCAATAGGTAGATAGGCAGGTAGGTAGTGACACGTGGTGCGAGGTGCCCATTTGCGTTTTAAGTTTGCGATTTGATTTTTTTGCGTTTTTTGATGTTATCGAAACAGCGCAATATCCGTCCAATACATTTATTTTTTTATTGTAAGGGAGTAGCAAACAAGCATGCAGACCACCTGATGTTAAGTGGTCACTGCAGCTCATGGACATCCTCATCAAATCTCAACTAGGACGGAAGTCCGATCTGAGGTTTTATGTGAATGCGTTGCTACTCTAGAGATTGAGTTGGAATGCCTCCTACCCAGTGTCTTCTGCCCTACTACACCCTTCAAATCGAATACGCTTGAATCTTCAAATACGCTTAAATTGTACGATTATTTCTGCCTACGCTTTCTATGCAAATGATCAAAATTGTTCATTAAGTATTTTTGCTGATTAGCTCACGTTCCGCTAAAGAATTTATGTATGTTGTAAAAGATACCTTTGTAGTCTCTAATTAGTTGCAGACATATCCTTGTGACGTTTAATGAACGATTGTAGTTGACATAAATAGAGTACTTTATTTATAATCATGTTCGTCATTTTAAGTTCCGTTCTTGTTTATGTTCAACATTAAAATATATCTTAACTTGTAATATATCGTATCTACTTAAGTATAATTTTAACTGACACGGGAATGGCAATATTTATTCTTTTTTTTGTCAGGGGGGGGAAATTTTGTAAAAGATACCACTTTGAGGTAGAGTTTGGGGGCATGTGGTTATTATTTTTATTATATTAAGGGAATAGCATGCAGGCCATATGATGTTAAGTTTATACTGGACGCCATTGATATCAACATCAAACCTCAACTAAGTCCACGTAACAATGGAAGTCCTTTCTGAGGTCGTACATGGATGCGCTACTGCTCCTGAGGACTAAGTTGGGATGCCTCCCGTCCAATATATTTTGCCTAATCACGGAACCAAGCACACAAGCACCCAGACCAGGTACAGAAATCTATATTCGTCATTCAAAATTCTCTCAGCTCGGAATCGAACCCGTGACCCTCCAAACGGCAGACCGCCATGCGGGTCGTAAGATCAGTGTACAGTGTAAGCGAAGATGTTCGCAAATTTTATTCCGTCAACCTTGTAATTCGTTCTGATCTGTATTTTTTACTGTGAATGTGCCAAATTTAATTATGTTTATATCAATAAGTTTCTCAATTCATAACTTTATATTTTCCTTCAATAATCCAACAATTAAATTAGAGGAAACGCGAACCAGCAACAATCGATGCAGCAAAATGTAGTGTAAGCTCTGTATACAATTAAGTTTAAAAAAAACTGGTTTAAACTTAGACGTCCTATTTGGATCATACTTAATCACTAATTAATTGAACTTCAAATATGATAATACAGCGTTATATATTATGAATATGAATACTAATTATGAATTCAATTATGGTAATTTAAAATTGTCACGGCTTTATAAATGAATTTCGTAACATTTTCGAGTTAAGTATAATATGATTTGAACCAGATGCATAGATACGAACTTATTTTTGAATTATTGAGAAGCAAAAGTATTCGATGTTGGTAGTCTTATGTCGAAAATTTTCCTGCTGCGGTTCGAACCCTATTTCTGCCGTAAAACAGTTTAATGGTGAGTACTGCTGTTTCACTTTGAAGGGTGTGGTGAGGCAGACTACAGTATATTAGCCTGAAGGTATTAGAGATTGGATGTCACTGTCCTTTACTACTGACTAAAAATGAAATCTTAATGAAGCTTCAAAACTTTATTGGAATATTATTAAAGATCGAATTTATTGAATTACATATTGCAGTTTCATAGCAGTGAAAAATTAAAACTACTTCCTTAAGGTAATGATTATACGTCAAGATAATCCATTTGTAGGAAACAACAAAATCATAAACAGCGCCATAAAGTCTCATTAGTCTCTTATTGCTGGGGCTATTGTGCTAATCTGTAGGGTTCTTAGAAAAGAGAATGGTAAAAACTAATTCTTCATTCATTCTTCAATTCGTAGTGTTTAGTTAGATGTTAATTTTTATTAATTTCTTATATTAGTTCAATCAGATGTTGATATAGGTCTGGGTTCCGAAGCGAGGCTCGCTCAGTGGGAGGTTGAAAGTTCCAGCTTTAGTAGAACATCATCATCAATCTATTATCGTCCCAGTGAGCACGGGTCTCCTCTCAGAGATGAGAGGGTTATAGGCACCACGTTGAACTTCACATCCGTTTGAGATAATTTTAGAGAAATCTTAGGCATTCGGGCTTTCTTACGATATCTTCCTTCGCCGTTATGTGATAATTTATTTATAATAACTAATGTGTGCGGTGCATTCTGGAACATTGGATTCGAAGCCCGACTCACCGGCCTGAGATGTCAACAATCTTAACTAGGCTATCATTTACTGACTTTAGTAGTACATAAATGGGCACACTAACTCTCCTGACGTACTGACAACGGGCAAACAATAAATCTTTTATATGCGGATGCAATCTACGTAATGATAGGGTATCAAAATAAAGAGCTCGAGGCTCCGTGCACCGTTCGTTTGTGTTTATACTCGTAGTTATACTTTTATACATACATACATCAGACATTCTAATGAATAATGTTGGTACTTAGTATTTATTGACATCCGGTGCATGTGTGAAAAATGGAACACAAAAAATACAAATGAGAACGTGTTCGCTCGTCTACGTTTACAGAATTTTAAGAACATATTTAAATTTTGACGACCCGTATGGCTCCGTGGTCAACACTCGTTCGGAGGGCCCCGGGTTCGATTCCCAGTGGAGTAGAAATTAGGATGATGAATTTAGATTTCTTTACTTTCGGTCTGGGTGTTTTTGTGCTCATTTCTGTCCATAGCGCCCACAACACAGGGATTCCTAGTGTGGTAATGAGTGGAAAATGTTTATGTTTAAACATCGTCCCGTCAGACTTCGTGTGGAAGTTGGAATAGGTCGTGAACGAGGAAGGAATGACATGTTTTTTTACTTCTTCAGCAGCCAACGTCACACTTCTTAAACTAGCTTTCCGTGATCTAAAACAAAAGTATGACATGGCTCGCCATGTGTAATACCCTTTAGGGCCTGCGAAAACCTTCAATGTAACATCGTATGGTCTATATAACTATGGCATAATGTCATCAACACACTGACGAGCCGTGTTTTGTATCTACCTTACTATTTGCAAGATTTCCCCATTTAAGATCTATTTTTTATAATGGGTCAACATTTTTCGTCGCGATGTGCTATATTTCTATCAAAACCTATTAATTTTATTATCTTTAAAAATTCCAATCTTATATATTCCAACGTAATAATATTATGTATAATTTTCGTAAAAAAAACTCGAGGTGACTCTTAATTCGCATTCGTCGGAATACACAAAAACTTTGCTGATCAATCCGAATACTTGTTCTTTTCAAAAGTACGATTTGATCTTTCAAGACCATAATCGTTTTCTCCGATCCTCTTAATAATTCTGCTCATTGATCTGCTCATTCTTTAGGTAAAAATCTATTGTTCATCATCAATCCATTATCGTCCCACTGCTGGGCACGGGTCTTCTCTCAGAGATGAGAGAGTATAGGCAATAGTCCACCACGCTGGCC
>DWKW01003246.1:0-10180 GCA_018250115.1 Doberes anticus
TTTCTGCCCCGCTGGGAATCGAACCCAGGACCCTCCGAACGGCAGTCCGCACGTTGACCACGGCGCCATACGGTCGTACCATTCTTTGTATCATCCGCACTGTGACTACTCGCCAACTTGATATCAACGAGAAATGTCAGTCATACATACATAAGTATATATATGTGACTTCTTACTTGATCCGTTCTTATTGCAACTTACTTGCTTAAAGAAGATAATTGAACCGTAAAACGTGATAGCGTTTATCCGAAAAACGTCGGTAAATCTAAACAAGCGCTATCTGAGCATCGCCGGGTCATGTAAGCTAGCTATCGCCGGGTCACGATAACGTAATGACGTAAAGGATCCTGTCAAAGTCTACTGATTTAATACTCACAGAGCATTTTTATTCAGAGCGTTTTCTTATCATATTCACAATTCTCTATTTTAGTCATTCAAGTGCCTTCTGTGGAAATCTCACCTGCGGCAACACTACCGCTGCATCAATTTCTGCTGTAATGTGGCAGTGCTCGCACTGCTGCCTTTTTTTTAAATTGTGTTGTTTGTTTGTTGTTTGTTTTCTTTCGGTTTGAAGGGTTTAGTTAGGCAGACTGTTCTGAACAGGAGGCATTTTAGTTTAGTCCTCCGGAGTAGCTAGGCGGATGCCTCTTGTAAGTCTTCTGTCTGTCAGGGTAGCTGATGGTGGAATTATGTTTCAAAAAAATGTATTCAAAATATCATAAATAATTGTTATGTCCAGCTACCTACCTAAATCAGACTGAGCAGACGAAGTCCATGCAAGCAGTCCGGTTGCATGCAATAAAAATATTAAATATGCATTTTACACTGAACACAGTGTGTTATCGTTTATAAATTGTTATCTCATCTGGGTTTTATTCAAAAAATCGATTTAAGAACAGGCTTATATGAATTAAATCGATAAACACATGTGGATTATTTGTACTGCATTCCGAATATATGCTACGTAATATGAACTCGGTAGAGTTCATGTAGACCGGTAGTCAACGGCATCTGAAGTCTACAAATCCATAGCATGGATGCATGGCCAGCGTTTTTGAAGTGAAGCGTGAAGTCATGATAGAAAGTTGTGTCGGTGATAGCCTAGTGGCTAATAATTTCGATGTCCCACTTCTGTTCGCCTGGGATCGTATCCCGCCACGCATTTTACAAAATCATTTACGTATTACAAATTAGTTATCACTTGTTTTAACGGTGAAGGAAAACATCGTGAGGAATCAGTCAAAAGGTTTAGTACATCAACAAATATATTTGTATTGCGAATTCGCTCTCAAAAGAGAACGAGCGTAATGAGCTTGATAGGACGTCTCTATTGCGGACCCTGAGGGCTAAGTGTTTATCTAATTTGCGGATGCGGGTACTCTTTTAGCAATTGAAATCAACGTTTAGGACGTTTCTATATTATTGAATGAATTACATTCGGCAGCAGGCCCTTAACCTCCGGAATAAAAACTGATTTAACTTACGTACATTGAATACAATCAGATGCAGACTAAACTTTGATGGTGGAAGAGTATTATGTTCAACGTGCCTGCAGCGGCACCAACGCCGTACCTATTTCTGCCGTAAAGCAGCGGTGTGTGAACTGCTGTGTTTCGGTTTGAGGGCAGTAGTTTAGTAGTTTAGGCAGAAGACAATGGACAGGAGGCACTCCTACTTAGTCCTCAGGAGTAGCATCGCATCCACATACAGCCTCTGATGGGACTTCTGTCCTAGCTGAGGTTTGATGTGGATGACTATGGGCTGCAGTGAACACTTAACATCAGGTGGCCCGTATGCTGGTTTATTTTTACCTTTAAATATAAATTAAACCGATAGGTGTTAGAATACCTAACCTAATTCCTGCACCTAATTAAACCTACATTCTGGACTCGATATTGGTGTCGAGGTAATTGGGTTCCAAAACTCTTATAATGTCCTAATACTACTTAATTTTGCGATAGTAATCTGGTATCATGGGGAACCGCGCTACACGATTCTGCTGCGTCGGCACGTCCATGTTAGTGGTGTTACGGATAGGATCAAAATACTTGCAGATTGTAATAAATAATATTTATAATAAATGTTCAAAAACAAAAAAGGTATATGATAATAATATAATACTATAAATTTATCACATTCGATGTTTTCCATTGTACGTGACATAAAACCAATTTAAAAATAGATAGAATAGATAAATAATAGATACAGAGTATAGATACTAAATTTTGAGTAATAGAGGTGCGTGCCGGGATTTGAACTTCGACCCACCATAGCGCGGTCGAGATGCTTAACCACTGGGCTATTACTCACTCAAAAATAAATATCTTTTTAAATAAATATCTCGCTAAAATGGGCCTCGCGAATAACGAATGTCCAAACACAATTGCTTAATGTTATTGCGAATGTTCATACGATTGTGGAAACCAGGCTCTTATCGTGTGCGAACCGATTCGCAAAAAGATAATTCTCGTAATGGCTTTAATGGAATGTCGCTTCTGTTACGAACCCTGAGGGTCTAAAGTGCTGATATATGTATACACTGTATAAAGTGTATACATATATCAGCACGTACATCGGCATGTACGTAGTGTACCTTTGCTCAAGTAATTTGATATATTTATCTGTGAAATAAATATCTGTTTTAAATTTAGGCAAGGTGATAGATGATTTTAGTAAACAACTATATTTTTCCCACGACTTTGTCCGCATAGATATTATACTTCCACCCACAGGTGATCCATCAATAATCGCACAATCATAGTAAATTCCACCCCCTTCAGGGATAATTTCAGTGATCAAAACTATCCTATGTCCTTCCCCGGGACTTATACTATCTCGATACCAAATTTTATCTCAATGGGTTCAGCGGTTTAAACGTGAAGGAGTACATTTCAGTGGCATACATACAATAGAGACAAAAAGACACTGCCTAACCTGGCAACCCTACCCACGTTCGGGTTGCCCACGCGACGATGAGCAAATTTATCCCCCACGCAGTGCGCCCGACTGTCACTAAGCGCGCCGGACCACACAATTTTAGTAGCGCGGATTCACTTTTCTCGTTCTCATTCTCAACGTCGTAACTTTAAACTTTTTATAAATTAAGTAGTTTTAAAGTCAAGGTTTATATAAATTAAATATCAGAAGCAATACGAATCAATTTGTTACTGCAAAATGTGCATTGGAAATAAATTATAAAAAAATATTGTATTTATGGTTCACTATTTTGGCAATAATGGCTTACAAATAAAAGGTAGATATTTGCTGTCGCGGACTTTTATGTAGAACTATTTAAAAATAACATTTTTACCATACATTTTATTCGTGTAACTATTACAGTTTTTGAAATGCACGTCAAAATAGTTCGTAAAGTATTTTCCGACTTACTTGACACTTATCGTTATTTTTTGACCAATTTAGCCAATATCTTAATAAATTTTAGCCTATGTGTTATTTTGATATATGAGCTATATTACTGTGAAGTTTAATTAAAATCCCTTCAGCAGTTTTTGCGTGAAAGAGTAACAAACATCCATCTATCCATCCTCACAAACTTTCCCATTTAAAATTAGTAGGATTGGCCGAAAAACTATTCGGTCTTATGTTAAAGATTGTAGAAGATTGCTGTGCAAGACGCCTGCAGAGTCACCACATCATCTACGTCATCGTCACTCATTATTGTCCGACAGCTGGGCAAGGGCCTTCTCTCTGATGTTAAAAGGGAGATGTAAATCTATGATTTTATTTGTAACCAAAAGATTTGAGAAGCTAAACCTTTGACATTTAATTTGAATCCCGGATTTTATTATAACCTCGTTCTTAATTAAATACAATTCAATTCGAGCAGCGTCGTCTATTCATCACAAATATTCCACGCGAACAATAATTCGACGAGCGAAAGAACCTCTCTTTACAACACAATACAAACAGAAATTCCTTCGTCCATAAAATAACAACAAAACAATGAAATGAAATAAATGTTAGCATGCGAAACGAAGATGGAGCGAAATGATGGAACGACTGTCATTTGCGTAGCTCGCATGAAAATATTTCCACTGATCTTGTTTACATTGACACCGTAATCCGAACTCGGTGCGGGAACGAAAGGTTTTTATGCCTTGACGACTATATGTGAATATATCGCAAAAATGGACCGAGGATATCAAAATCCTCTTATCTCTCACGAGCATAAAGCTTAAAATTTAAATTTAATAACTACACCGGACCGATCCGGCCTTTTTATAGAGGGTATCGCATTGAGGACGACCTGTCTGTTGTCGTTCCGTTGACGAATACAATTATTTGAAACCACGTCGGATTTATCAAGGACGCCCCATTCACAGGTTCACATTAGAATGATAATGTCCGTTGAAGCGAACAAAAATGCGTGCGAGTTCTGTTTTTTTTCTGGTGAAAAGTAACAAAACAAAAAATGGAAAATGGACGGGAAAGTATTGTCATTCAGGAATATGTTTATTTAAAGAATGAGTTGAGTGATTTGACTTTAATTGCATTCGTTTCACAGTTGTAAACAGAAGTATTCGAATAAAGATAATAATTTGTATACAGAAACATGAATATTTTTATTGTTGTACTCTATGCGTTCCTATCCTAATATCCTAATGATAATAATAATCCTAACTATTTGGTTAGTTATTGTATCCACGACTAACGCACAAATCGTTGCAACAAATCAAAGTATTTCATGTAATTTTGCGGAGAGAGTTTACTGCATATGAATCTGTATGTTTTGAAGAACACGCTAACAAAGTCGCGGGCAACAGTGTGAAGCGGTATTATCATGTCTATGTATATGAAAAATATATATGTTTACTTCTTCAAAATCACAAATGTGCTAAAGTTCTTTACCGATCGTTTTATAATTTTTACACAACTTTTTATCCCGAAGTTCCCATAGGAATAGGAAATTCATTCAACATAGAATTAAGTGAATAACACATTTTTTTGACAGTCGCCGGTCCGTCACACTGCCGTTCTGGAGTGACAGCTTCATTTACTTTTTGTTTTCAATTGTAAAGAAAATATCTCCAATTTTTATTACTATGATGTAGACACTAAATATAAACGTAGATGCGGAATAAAAGTAGTTACTGTGACCAGTCGATCGATGTGCACATTATATCCATAATGTATCTGTAATATTTAAACGAAGGTTGGAATTTATTTGATTTTACCTGAGAAGCGATTTGATTATCTATTTTGAAAAATAATAGAGTTACGTCAAGTACCTATTAAGGCGGGAACTGTTGGAACCATTTTACATTTATTTACGAGTAGACATCTACTTGAAAGTAGACAAAATAATCCAAGTAGAAATAACCAGGACATCTTTAAATCCCGACGGACGTTACCTGTATTTCTCGCTTGTATTGCTTTGAGAATATTTTATATTTATTTATTACCTGTACAAAAAATACTATACAATATGAAGATTGACAATTTCCACTGTTTAAGAACACTTAATTATAAATTGCCACATACGTACATACTACCGAGGGCTTTAGAAATTTTTGCAGACACCAAAAGAAAGGAGTAAATCATCGTTTATGGACGAATTGTAAATATCCCTTTTTTGTATGGAAGGTTGTTACATATTACGGGGGAATTCATTAAAAGTTTTGAGAGACTTATGAAGGACTTCGGAGATACAGAACATAAAATGCGGATAAAAACAAAGAAATTGCGATTTCTTATAAAAGCTCAACGTTTTCCTTTATATGAAAGAGTGTTTTTTTAAACTGGTACAGAGTAAACTTGGCGAACAATGAATAAAGAACTTTGAAGAATTGTTTTCAGAAAAATCTGCAAAAAAAAAAGGTAGATTTCAACAATATTCGGCAAGTTACATATAACTTTAAATATTAAATTTTAAAACAAAATATCAAATACATCCGTTCGAAAATTCCCAGCAGTATAATTCAAAAGCTGCCAAAACTAAAGAAACACTACGTTTCTCTTTCTTTACATTACCGGAATAGCAACCGAGCATGCAGGCCATCTGATGTTAAGTGACTACAGCTCATGGATATCAATATCAGACATCAACTAGGACGGAGGTCCTACCAGAGGTTGTATATGGATGTGTTGCTGCTCCTGAGGACTAAGTCGGAATGTCTCTTGTGGAAATTATCTTGTCCTGTATCTTCTGCCTAACTCTTCAAGGCGAAACACAACAGTCCGCGCGCTGCTGCTTTACGGTAGAAAAAGGCTCAGCCTCAGGCGAGCCTTCGACATAAGACTCTACCACCGTCACGTATATAATTTGAATATCTTCTCGCTAAGACACGCGTACAAAAATATTACTCCGATAAAGTGTACTGAATTTGCTAAGTTAAGAAACTATTCCTTAAACAACTACCTATTCTCACATTATGACCAGAACACATGTTCATGTATCAACCTTACTTCTAAAGTTACTGAAAATTATCTCGAACGTTCTCCGAGGCGAAGGCAAATTGCTAGTTAATTTAAACTTGAGCTTGAATACACAAAATTAAGCGAGAGTAGCAGTCATGTACTCAATGGAAATTAGAAGAGAACCACTTGCAAGCGAATAAATAACATGGCCTTTCAAACTTTAAATTAGTTTCGCGAACGTAACTTCAGAAGATACAGCGTCTCCTAACCTTAACAATAATTTAAGATCATATTAAGTGATTAAGATTTTACTTGCTATATTCTTATTATATTATACTATGAAGTGGATCGGATGGAACACACTTATATCGTGACCTCAGATAGTACTTTCGTCCTACTTGAGGTTTGAGGTAGACATCCATGGGCTGCAGTGACATCAGGTGGCCAGCATGCTCGTTTGCTATTCCGTTTGACTACAAAAGTATAAAAAATTTGAGCTAACGTATCTGCGGCTCAGGCTTGTATTGCTTAGATATTGTATGGAGGTTCGCGGAATCAAACCTAGAAACGAAAAAATTGCTCTTCAGAAATTCAAATTCCGGTACAACATCGAATCACTAGTTTTTAAGTAATTTTAATACGATAATAACTAATATTTTAATATTAAGCAAAGCAAAAATCTAAATTTATAGTGTAGTACAAATCGGCAATATATATGTATATGATGAAGCTACATGAGATACCGCAGCGAAAAATGTAACGAAAAGAAAATTAACCTTTTAAAAATTCAAATATTTGATTAATAAATAAATAGTAAACTTCGCCGTTGATATCCATGGGCTGTAGTGACCACTTAATATAAAGTGCTGCATGCTAGTTTACTATAATATATTATTAAAAAACAGGGAGGCGGTACCTGGTAATAATGTTTTTTTTTAAATGAAATTCTTATGATCAATCATTAGTGCCACCTATTATACAGTGATCACCGTCACATATCGATATTTGCAAAATCATAGGAGTTGTGTTAGTGTTTTGAAGGACTCTTTTAACGCCATTTTTAAAGGACCCCATGTTTGAGCCAAATTTGAATGCATCAGTGGGAAGAACACACGCCGGTCCCACACCAGTTACTGCTTCTGCATGATCTTCTACTCAATTTTAGATGCGAAAAGCATAAACTTACAAATCGACCGATGCGATATGAAACCGAAGTTATGCTATAAAACCGCCGATAAATTACACAAAGGCGTATTTCAAACATTAACAAAATTAATTAAGCTATACATACGTTGTATTGTGTGCAATTTTTGTTAATTGGTCCAGCGGTTGTCAGATAGTTAAATACGTTATTGGTTACATACAACAAAATATTAGGAATTACCTTTGCTTTGCTTTTAATAACATTGTTATATTTACTTTTTTATTCACTATATATAATTATAACTATGAAAAAGGACAATATAATTAAAACGCTGAAAATCCATCACATTTTCTGAACTTTTTTCAGAATTCACTTTTTATAAAGATAATTGAATTGTAGTAATACACAGTAATCTTCTAATTAATTTTGGATGAAAACGTTCTGAAATATCGATAAATACCTAACTTACAGGGTGTTGGAAACGTGGATGACCCGTCGACTTCGTAACCTTTATAATCGAGAAAGTTTTGACTAATACATTACAATTTAGTTTCAAGTTGTCCGTAAAATCAATTGCCATGAAACGTGAGCTTGATAGTCTCCGAGTTCTAAATTTTGATAAGGGTTCATATGAGTAAGCATTCGACCAGTTTATCCTAACTGGGTCACCCTCTCATACCTTTAAACCAGTAAAGCGTTTGTTATACATATTAATTTATTAATCAGTCCCGCGAATTCGTTTCCTTTGTTTATCGCTGCTGAAGTTAATTCCATGGTGAAATTATTCAGGCCGTTCAAAATTATTCACGCTTCGGAAATTATCGGCGTTCAAAGAACTAGATGATTTTCAATACATCCTTTGTCGAAATTTACTGCAAGATAGCATTAAAATTTTGTAAATCGATGCACTTGGTGTGCCTGTGACGGTGGTAGAGTTTTATGCCGAAAGCTCGCCTGCTACGGCACCACTGCCCCATCTTATTCTGTCGAAAAGCAGAAGTGGTCACACTCAGATGTAGTGAGGTAGAATACACTGGACAGGAGTCATATCAACTTAGTCCTCGGGAGTAGCATATCTAAGTACGAACTACTGCGAACTCAGGTAGGACTTACGAGTATGTCCTAATTAAGATTGCTTGTTGTTTATAAGCTGCAGTTGCCACTTCGCATCAGGTAGCCTGTGCGCTCCTTTATTTTTCCGTTAATATATAAAAAAAAATAAACGCTGTTCAATGAAGGATTGGTCCTAATTTTTCACAAACTTGTATAATTATAAAAGCACCGTGTTCTCCATTCTCCAGGAAATATTTTGTAAAATCTATCCTTGCTGCAATCAACGCAGGTTTTATTATGAAAGCACAGATTATATTCTATAAAGTGTTTTTTTCTACGGTATTTGATTGTTTGCTTTCTGTAATAATTTAGTGATCAATTATTTCATTGAATTAAAAACAGTTTTGTAATGTAGTTATAATTATTTAGCACTGGATCATAACAGGTGCCGGAGGTACGATCTGTTTAGGCACGAACTCCATAAATCTTTTCAAAACTGACTATCTCATATGGACAAGATAACATTATAACACGGAAGCTTCTACAATGCAAAGGGTTACTTTCTAATTAAGTACGCTTTTTTTTGTATCTCGCAAATTGGGTTTAATGGAACATTTGCGCTGTTCCGAACCTGTGGGTTGACCCTTGAGCGAGAGGAAGGTCATATAATAGTTGATCTAATTCGTCTTTGGACTTAGTGTAAGGTTTTGTTGGTGTACATTTTAATATTTATGCTACTACGGGGTTTACGTAGTAGTATACATTTAAATGTAAATTTGTTAGCTTAACTGTACTGTGCAAATAGTAAATAATTTTAAAAAATTAAATACATTGTAAACTTTTAAATAGCGAATTATTCATATTTATACAGAAATTAAATAAATGTACGCAAAGCGAGACAATAAGGAGGTTTAAAATAAATTAATTTCTCTTAAATTTCCCAAAGATTTGACGGAGCTGATATAGCGGGACGCAAGGAAATAATACAGAACATCATAGCACGTACCACAAATAATATTAAGTATGGTCTCGCAGAAGACGCCTTCAGGTTGGTCGCACAGCCCATCGTCGTCAACTTCTTCTCAGGGCGGAATTGTGCCTTCATGCCGGACGCTGTTTCTCACTCCCACCCCTCTCCCACTCCACTTTAAATAAGAATCGTTTAACTTCAATGTTTCAGAAAGGTACGTACGAGTATTTTATGTTTGACAAACCAATTCAAAGTTTGAAATACAAAGTTATTTATTCTCTTGGATATGACTATCTTAGCCATTTTCAATAAAAACTACAAGACTGTTTCTATTGTCCACTTGTGTGTAAGTTCAAGTTTAAATGGATTTTCTATATTGCCATTTAAAGATTCACGACTGTCTACAAACGTCTTTATTGGCCTATAGTTTGTAACACGAATGTTACGTTTGAAGAGTAGTAGTTTTGATGGTGGTAGAGTCTTATATCAAAGACTCGCCTGCGGCGACACCACCGCTGCACCTATTTCTGCCGTAAAGCAGCAGTGTGAGAACTGCTATGTTTCGGTTTAAAGGGTGTGGTTAGGCAGAGGACACCGGACAAGAGGCATTCCAACTTAGTCCTCATGAGTAGCAA
>DWKW01003247.1:0-10178 GCA_018250115.1 Doberes anticus
CGGGTCTTTTCTCAGAGATGAGAGATTTTAGGCCAGAGCCCACCACGCTGGCCAAGTGTGGATTGGTGGATTTCACATGCCTTTGAGAACGTTATGGCGAACCCTCAGGCATGCAGGTTTCCTCACGATGTTTTCCTTTACCGTTAAAACGAGTGATAATTAATTCATAATACGCCAATAATTTGGAAAATTTATAATAGGCAATATTTTCGAGAAAAAGTGGTGCGTGATTTGAACCTCGACACATCGTAGCAGGGTCGAGATGCTTAACCAGTAGGATACCACTCACTCTCTGACGTATATATATGTTGGGTGAAAATAATATTCCTAGATTATTATTATCGTCGTTGTCATTGTCAACTCATTCCTGCTGCTGTACACATACCTCTTCTTAGATATGAGAAAGGTTCTTCTTCCATAAAGATGATTTCCTTCACCGCAAATCAACCGTGACTAATCCGCACATAATTTCGAATAATTCGAGATGAATACGGGGATTCGAAACAGAATCGCCGCAGCGTGAGACCAACAGTAAACCAACAAACATACGAGCACATAATACGAGTATACATACGAGTATATAATATACGAGGTGTGTTAAAAAAGAAATATATATGTACATATATTTATTTATTTGTCTACATTAATTTTATCGCCTTAAAAATAGTCCCCACTAGATATTATGCACTTGTGCCAGCGCTTATTCCAATCGTCTAAACACTTCACAAACTCGATTTTCGGGATAGCCTTTAGCTCTTTCTGCGATGCTCGTAAATATATAAAATAAAAATATATGACTGTTCTTTTCCATGTTATTATATTATTATAAGTAAGTAGGTAAGGTATATTATTATTGTAGTAGCCTAAGTGAGTAATAGCGTAATTAATACTGTTTTGAAAGGCATATGAAGTCCACTATTTCGCGCTTGACCAGCGTGGCGAACTATGGCCTCATCTTATCTCTGAAAGAAATCGGATAAAATAAGATAAAACATGTTTTTGTGTGAATTTTCATAACATTAGTTGGCAACTTGTTCTATTTTCAATAGGAGAGTTAAAGCATATATCCCCATCTCTTGCATAGGTACATGGTAATTGTATTTGAAAAAGGAATAAAATGTAATATCATATTGCAAGCAAACATTAAATCTTCTCGTGTTTCAAAATATCTAAATGACGTATAGTATTAATGTACAAAATGAAGCAATTACAATTATGTTTAGCAACAAACTTCACAACAAATTCTTACAGTAGCTTTACGGTACTTGTCTTAAGACGTTAAGCATAGATTTATCTGTTTATCTATTTATTCATCACCCAACTAGGTACATATTTTAAATATATAAGTTATATCTATTAGGTTGTAAGAATACTATATGCTCATTCATATTATACGTAAATGTTGCGTGGTCAAATATAAATATATTATTAGCAAAAGAGCATGCAGAATACCAGATGTTAAGTAGCCAATGCAGCCTATGGACTATTCTATAGGCTGCATTGGCTTCGATGTATAGACATCCAACCTCAAAGAGGTCCAAATATTATCCTCATTATTATCCTTAGGTCAAATAGGTATAAATATAATCCGTAGGTCAAATTGGTTATATATAGAACTGAAGTCGTACGTAGATACGTTGCTACTTCTGAGAATTAAGCTTCTTCTCCAGTGTAGTTCGCTTAACCACACCCTTCAAACTGAAACAGCCCTGGAGAACCTTCGACTGTCTCAAAGTGGTCAGTTGTCCCATCTTTACTCACATCCGAAATACGTAAAGTCCTTCATAGCCGTGTGGTAATTTCTAGGAGCTCCTATAAGCTTAGACCAATGGGCATTTGGATGAGCTTGCGTTCGCATCGCTTAGAACTCGCTATCAAACTAGTGTTTATTGATGTTATGCGATAGTTTCAATCGCACGAAGTATTCGCATCAAAATCTCGTGTGAACGTTGGCCAGTTAGAACAATGCCTATTAGCTCGCAAACTAGCCGTGTCATTCCGAAAGATATGCGTGATATAAGCCATCGTGCTGAATACACATCTGGAGCGTAACTAATAAGTACTGTGATATTTCCTGGAAATATGTTTCGGAGCTACTCACTACTTCGCTAAAGTTAAATAAAACAAAAACATTCTGACGATTGCACAATACAATAATTTGTAGGTCACAAAATTTGCAGGAGTGATCCGTAGCGATGATGAAAGAATATCCTATTAAAAAGATTATGAATTAAATATTGTGTAAATGAGCATCAGGTTTGAAAGCATTATTACAGTGTTATTAGCCGTATCCTCAATAATACATTACATACTAATTCCATGATGGTAGTCTGGAAGCGATCGCTTTAAGCGATATGACCACCCCTAGCTCATAACCTGTCAAGTTTCTGTTATGTTATTTTGGTATGCAATTCAGTTTTTTTGTATTGTGTTATTTTCAATTAAAACAGGACTTATATGAGATTTTGGAATTTTTTTCATATATGTCATTATTGTCCTACTGCTAGGCACGGGTGTCCTCTCAGGGATAGTCCACCGCGCTGTCCAAGTGCGGATTGGTGGATTTCATATACTTTTTAAAATATTTTGGTGTACTCACGGGCAGGTCACACGATGTTAAGTAGTTATTGCAGTCCATGGACATCATCATCAAACTCAAATAGGACTGCAGTCCAGTCAGAAGTTGCCACTCCTGAGGACTGAGCTTTAATGTCCAGAGTATTTTGTCTTACAACACCCTTCAAACCGAAACACAACGTTACTCAATCTGTTGTTTTAGGGCAGAATTTGGTGCAACGGTACCTACTCGTACTAACACCGCCGCAGGCGAGTGACATAAAACATATTTTGAGCATATCAATCGCCTGTCTGTATTGGACTTACGAGGAAGCATCTAACCGGACACGGCAAAACAAAAACAAAACGCATGGTTGCGTTACATTTGATTTGATTACGTAAGAACACTTTCACGGACGTACAATGGAATTGTACAGTCCGTCCTATGTGGGTCACTGAAGAGATTATTAATGGGACCTAATTGTTCGTTCGGCGTTTGCGTGTCAATTGCTTATACAATATATGCAAGCAATGGATTGATTGTGCGTGTACTCTGGGAAAAATGATAAGCTTTATGTTGGCATTTTTTGCAGGATATATGGAGGTGGACTTCGCCCAACCAATGTGGCGATGCCGACGAACATCCAAGGGAGCAATGAACGCCAAGAGCATATTTCAGGTTAACTGCTAACCTGAAATAGGGACGGATGTGAAGTCAGTCAGGATGTTAAGTCAGTCATGAGCAATAGGTTAGAACGCTTGTTCTGCCAATGCCAGCAGTAAATTGCTGCTTAACGGCAATTATTGATACGATCTTAGTACTTAGTGCTGTAGGAAAATATTCCGCGTGAAGACTAATTTGGAGCCGCTTATATAGATATAGATAGTATAATATAGATATAGATATAGATAGTATAATAGATCATAATCCGCCAATCCGTACTTGGCCAGCGTGGTGGACTATGGCCTAAACTCTCTCATCTCTTATAATTCATCGCATCTTACAATTTAGTCTGCAGGAGTAACAACGCTTCTATGTACGTCTTCAGATGCGGCAGACGGGACTCGTTTTGGATAACATACAAAAAAAAACATTTTTTATTGATAATTTTATTTATTATTTTTTCAATGCATTTTGTTTCTTTTTTATTTACTTGTTTTGTTGCTTCTAATACTCACAGGACGGATATGAATATCGAAACGAACGGAATAAATCTATCGATAATAAATCCTACAGAAGGCTGACCATTTAATCAAGAATTACTTTTTCCTCCTACGTGCTTAAATCTACGTTTAGCCCAAGGATATAGAGACATGTTACTCAAAGTGGGTGGCATCTTGATCCCTCAGGACCCCCTCGCGCGACCCAAATGATCCCAAATGGCAGTTTATACAAAGTTATGACATCCTATTACCTTTAACGATTCCAATTAATTAGCCCAAGCCGGCTAACATTCGGCTGACAGTAGTCATCTATTGAACGCTTAAAGTAACCTGTTCTTTTAAATTTGAAGTTGGTACATTACGAAGAATGAACTTTTAACTTTAAAACAGACTTAATAATTCAAAACTTTTAAAAAATCTTAGTATATCTCCTTCAAGTTTGGATATTACGTATTTGATGAAATACGTAACTACATGTAACTTTTGAGGTTTTTTTTACGAATGGAAAGGTAACTAGACAATTAGTAACTTTTTATACTTGTAACAAGTACGATTAGTACAAATTGTTACATCGATTTTTTTGTATTGACCGAATAGCACACGGAGAGTTAAGTGGTCACTGCAGGCAATGGACATCTACACCAAACCTCAAATAAGGTGGAAGTCCTATCTGAGGTCGTACGTGGATGCGTTGCTGCTCCTGAGTACTAAGAGGGAATGCCTCCTGTCCAATGTCTTCTGCCTAATCACGCCTTTCAACACAGCAGTTGTCAGACTGCTGCTTTACGTCAGAAATAGGTGCAGCGGTGATGTGGCCGCAGGCGAGCCCCTCGACACAGTACTCTACCACTACCATTATGCCAACTACTTCCTGAAAACTATGTATTCCGCCATCTACCTTTAATACTAGTTTTAGTAGCTTTTATATATAATCCATTATAAGTGAAAGTTTATGTACGCATCTTAATGTTACATCATCATAAGTTAACCTTTAAAGGGATTTGGATGAAAATTGGCACACAGACAGACCACATCCTGGAATATCAAACAGGAACTCTTTATCCTGATAATGCGATCCCGTGGGATAATAGTTCAACTTTAATGTTATTGTAACAACCTCTTAGTTTTTAACTTAACAATATATGGCGCTGTCAAAATATCCCATTAATATTATCAGTGTTTTTTTTTTTATTTCATATCGTGATATCACTGAAAATACTATAGATGCAGGTGAAGTAGCGAGAAAAAGTTGTTAAGAATGTTACCGTTTTTAAAGACATTTTCCTATATGAAGTTTACATAAATATGGAACTGCGAGTCGTGCCCAGCAGTGGGACGATAATAGTTTGACGATGAAACATAAAGAAAACTATTGATTGATCGATTCAATAGATTTGAAAGCCATCTAGGGGAATGTAAGCGAACGGTATTGTGGAGTTTACAAGCACGTCTACAAACGCTAACTTTTACCTTCACTTTACTAAGCGTAACTGGTAGATGGAACAAGATGGCGCCGCAGCCAATTTTTGTATAAATGATACGAGTATGTTGCCTTGATATTGTTGACGAACATAGCAGTAAAGTGAATTATTCACACTTATAGCCCACCCTAACATTACCTGTGTTGTGGTTGCCATGGACACACACAGAAACCAGCACACAAATAGCCAGACCAGGTACTGAAATCCCCCTAATACCAGCATCTATTTCTCTAATGTTTCGACATTACATTCCAACTTAGCGTTCAGGAGAGAGAGAGAGAAAGGATCTCTTTTTGGGGATGGTTGGATCTGTAAGCTATAATTACCACCTAACATGAGGTGGTCGTTAAACACACCTTCTAAATAAAAATAGCAATGTTCTCCCTTAATGTCAACAGAAACCTTGATTTTGTAAAATTGCTGGTAACACTTGCTTTTCTTGGTAAATAATAACTTACTTTTAGTTAATTCTATTAATTAAGGTATTTGTAAGCAATTGAAAATTTTAAGGAAAATAAATAAACACATGAATAAAACTCTAAAATACAACTTTGCTATTATTTTTCTGTTATTTTCTACTATTAGGTACTGACTATTGGCGCGTTGATATGACTTGTATGAAGCGTTTTGGGTAGTATGTAAATGAGCAGTAAATCTGCGAAAAAAAAATGGGTTGTAAAAAGCGGACGTTCTCTTTTTGTGCCAAATTTTATTACAATGTGAATTTGTGACGCTACTGTGTTGCCAAATGTCGCTACAGAGATACACACGAGAGTGCGTATATAAATACTTTCAAACACAAAAAATAACCAGAATGAGCTCGGCTCGGCTCGGCTAGTCAAGAATTTTAAAAAATGTCCCAAACTGCTACCTAAAAGAGACGTAGCTACAATGAGATCCTATACTTAGTGACATGAACTGAATCACAATGGCTTCTGAAGTAAACCCAAAAAAATGATCCATAACTTTACCTTCATTTTCGATTTCTAAATCATCGGTAAAATTGAGGTACTATATTACTAGCCTCCAGGTTCAGTAAACGACTACCATTCATTGGACAGGCTCGCAAATGCGATACAATACATATTGTTTCCGTAACAACCTAATAGGGATGTCGTGAGAATAATCACGGGAAAGTCAGAAGCGAACGGTTACGACTAGTGTTGCCAGTTACTGCGATTAATTTAGGATATTCTGAGTTGAGTAATATTTTATTAAAATCGTACCACGACTCAGAGCTAAACATGATTGTTGACTTATTTAATAATGATTTTAACAAATATAGAATTTAATTGCGCTTCTGTGATGGTAGTCTTATGTCGAAAGACCGCCTGCAGCGGTATCACCCTAGAACCTTTTTCCGCCGTAAAGCAGCAAAATTCACACTGTTGTGGCCCTTCAAAGGCGTAACACGAGGCGTTCGAAGAGCAATCAGAAGCAGCAACTAACCAGCGTGCAATTTCGTAGATTAACTTCAGACTTCTTAACATCAGGTTTAACAGGAGAATTACTTAACGTTAATTTGATAAATTGTGTGTGGAATTTAAAAGGGGTTGTATGTTAAACATACCCTCTTATACTGGCATCTATGATAATCCATTATTTGTGCATTAGAAACGTTGCGTTATGTTACGCTACATAAAGAAATTTTAAATTTTGTTTACATTGCGCTCAAAGAAATTCCACTTCAAAAATATATTTTTCATAATTTTTCAATACTTAATACGTTCTGTGTGTTGGAAGTTTTTATTATAGCTTTATATTAACAGAATACGAGCATGGAGGTCACCTGATATTAAGTGGTCAATGCTGCACATGGACACCACATCCAACGTCAAATAGGTCGTAAGTCCTATCTGAGATCGTACACGAATACTTAACTACTCTCGAGGACTATGTTGGAATGCCTCCTGTCTTGTATTTTCTGCCCCTTAAACCGAAACATAGCAGTGACGACACTGCTGCTTTATAGTAGAAATAGGTGACGCAGTGGTGCCGCCACAGATTCGGCTTCGATATAAAATTCTACCACCGTCAGTCTTCATCATTTACTGATTGACTAAATAAACTCGGACACGCTTCGCTGTGGGTGCGTCTATTATAAAATGAATGGGAAAGTGTGTAAAAGTTTTCTTGCCAACGTACACATATTCACCGAGACAGCAAACTATTCAATTCAATACCCTGCCCTGAGTTTCAGTGGAATGTGGATTAAAAGCAGAGGAAGAAAAGTATGCAACTTTGTGTCAATATATCAAGTCAACCGACTGATTACTTTTTGAGTTCTGCGAGCACAAAAATACGCATAAATGTTTATAAAAACATGTATGTATGTTGAAATTTAGTCCTATTCGCATGATTTTCCATGGTGTCATTAGTTAACCGGTGGACTGAGCCCGGGGAAACGTCTGAGAGTCCGATTTACCGTAACACAAAAAATAAGATAAGCCGGCTTTCTAATAAACCCTGTGGGCACCGGGCCTTCCTTCCTTGTATATAATAAATCTTAAAGAGTCCTCTTCTTAAGCGCAGCGGTACTCAACCTTTGTTGCTGTTACCAATCTTTATTTAAATAATTGTTGGTGTGTCTGTCCGGGACCGTGTAAATTCTTATCGACTTAACAGATTAGGTTATATTCTCACCATGGCGACACGACCCAATGGTTCATAGCTATGCTAGAATCCGATAATTATAAATGAGTCTTATTTACTAAATATGACATCATTCCTGCCCTAACCCAAAACAAGGTCATTACGCCACTTTAGAAAAAGGGCAGAACAACTCTTAATTTTATTTTAAATTTATCGATAAAGTATACGTGCAGTAAATATAAAATACATATTTCACATTTATTTTGATTTTAAAGTTAATAAGTAACTTAACAAAAGTTAAGTTAAATGATTGTAGATTCGTACTAAGAGAAAATCGATAATCTATTGCATTAAGTGATAAAAACACGACAAATCATCATCATAACGTTGTCGCAGCGTTAAAATTACGACGGTGGTAGAGTTTTATGTCGAAGGTTCGCCTGACGCAGCACCACTGCCGCACCTATGTTTGCCGTAAAGTTGCAATGTCAGGACTGCTGCGTTTCGGTTTGAGAGCTGTGGTTGGGTGGAATACAGTGGACAGGAGGAATTTCAACTCAGTCCTCCACGTACGATCTTAAATAGGAATTCGGGCCTATTTGAGGTTGGATGCGTTTGTTCATGGGCTGTAGTGACCTTAAGTGGTGGTATAAGGTTGCATGCATGCTCTTTTGCTCCTCCTTCACAATAAAAAGAACCAATAACAAAGTACCTTTAAGCATGCTCGTCCGCAATATAACATATAAAATACCAAATAGTTGTTTAATTTCAACATGAAAGTTTTTTTATAACATCAGAGCTCATGAGCATCAGACTTGTTGATATATCCATCGTGAAGTACACGCCGTCGAAAGCCTGTCATCCACAAGTTTCACAGCCGCTGGCTGACATTTTAATGTGGCCTAATAATCAGAAAAAATAAAAAAAACCGGGAGTGCAGCGGTGGGCTGCAGGCTTTGGCTTTTAGATTGATGCTCCTCATTGGTGGGTACTCAGTGCACTCTTATCGAGAAGTTTTTTTACCTTTTTATCTCAGTTTGAATATTGCCCTCGTAATAAGCGGGACCGTTAAGGGTTCGGGAATGCGCGACCAGTGAATGAACTCGGTATCGATGATAGAGCGGTGCTTTGACTTGTTTGTTTCTCTACGTGAGCTTGTGCGGCGAGCTTTGTCGCTCTACCCACGTTTTATTTAGGACACTAGCCGATAAATTAAACTGTATCTGGTTGCAATACGTTGTCGGATGAGAACTGTATAGAATTAAATTGCATTGTTCATATGAAAAGCCGGTACGTTCCTGCCGATTTTTATATTATATCAATATAATTGTAATACGTAGAATAATAAGTGGGTGATACCCTAGAGGCTAAGAATCTCGATCTCACACTCCGATGGGCCGGTGTTCGAATCCCAGTGCGCATATATTTACTTTGATGTAAAATTTATTATCATTTGTTTTAACGGTTCAGGATAACATCGTTAGGACCAACCAACCTGAATAAGAGTTCTCCATATGTTCTTGATCAGCACAGTGGACCTGAAATCTTTCATATCTTGAGAGAGGACTTCACAGCAGTGGTACAATGATGGGTTGATGATTATGTTTTATAATGCAATGATTTTCAGTAACAATAAATAGGTATACGTTTAAGTAATACAAACAAATTTTGAGAAGAGATTTTTTATGAATGGTTTTAATTACGAATGTAATTAAAACCATTCATTTTATTTTATTTGGTTTATTTATTCTGTAAGCGGTTCAAACTTTGTAAAGTTTATATGTAATAAGTTCAAGTTCATAAATAATAAGAATTAATAAAATATTCCGTACAATAAATAAGCGCATTCCTGATGTTTAAAAAAACGAGGCATTATAAACTTATCGCTGTCCCTATGGTGTATCTATTTCTGCCGTAAAGTAGAATTGTCGGAACTGTTGTGTTTCGGTTTGAAAGGTACAGAAGACAGTATCTTCAGAAGACAGGAAGCAACCTAACTTAGACCTCAGGATAAGCAATATACGACCTCAGATAGGAGCACCGTCTTAGTTGAGGTCAATGGGCTGCAGTGACCACTTAACATCAGGTTTCATGATCGTTCACTATTCTGTTGATATATCTAAAAGAAAAACAACCTTTATTAGCAATTACAAGAATACGCACATAAATTTATCGTGGCAGGTGTAATAATGAAAATGCAAGTAAAATGTGAGAACGCGCCAGTTTCCGGCTCGTTTGTTGTGTGATACATGAATATGACCATTATTCAACGACCGCAGCATATCGCGCACTCAACTATCGTACTCATCGTGCGGTCTGACGTTCGGAGGGTCCTGGGTTCGATTCCCAGCGGGGCAGAAATTTGAATGATGAATTCAGATTTCT
>DWKW01003248.1:0-10176 GCA_018250115.1 Doberes anticus
TATTGGGGAGAGTATCCACTGAGCTTCGCCGCTTGCCTTGGCCAAGAGGAGTGTTACCGGCTCATCTTGGCGCGAGGGGCCAACCCCGACAAACAGGACACCAACGGCAACACGGTGCTGCACATGCTGGTCATCTACGACAAAATTGTAACTATCCATATTACATATGATGTTTTTGCATTAATTTGTTTTATCTCTATGATCATATGAAAGAAGTTTGTCCTGCTCTGTGGCCCTAGTCAGAGCTTTAACAGTTAACAAGAATTGATTAAATTCCGTATGGATCCCTACATCTACTTTTGTAATCTATATGTAATTTCGTGACCTGCCATAACACATACCAGATCTCTCAGTTATCTTCAATAAGACCTGTACGATCAAGTTAGAACAGAACAGTTAGTAGTTTAGTAACAAAAACTAAAAAAAAATATATTATTAAAGTAGCTAATAAGAGGAAGGGAAAAACAATAATCATAATAATATCATATATCAATCATAAATATTAACTCCGTAACATTCATTTTAAAACAGGGCACGTTTGACATGGCGTACGAAGTGGGAGCTTCTCTTAATCTTCGCAACGTCCAGAACTTGACGCCACTGACATTAGCGGCGAAGCTCGCTCGTACTGAGATATTCTTCCATATCCTGAACATTGAGAGAGAAATCTATTGGCAGATAGGTGCAACCACGTGTGCCGCATATCCATTGGGACTCGTTGATACCATTGACACTCAGACAGGGCTGATCAGCAAAGACTCTGCTTTAAACTTAGTTGTGTTTGGAGTAAGATCTGAGTATATTTATATCACGCTTACAGTTTTCATAATGCTTGTCCAGAAGTTTACGGTGCTCACTTATAAGCGATTCGACTCTTTTACCTTTTTGCTAGTTTGAGAATAGATGAAAGTGTTTGGTGATATTGGTATTTGGAACAGTGATATAAGCTGCTGCACCTAGAACATTGAACGCTTTATAGCAAACGCACACGCTTTGAAGAGTGTTGTTAGGCAGAATACACTGGACCGTATATCAGTCTTGATTGAGGTCGTACGTAGATGTTTATGGGCTGCAGTGACCACTTAACATCAGGATGCAGACCATGATCATTTGCTGGTCCGTTAGTATAAAAATAAAACAAGTGTAACTACAAAATTGAATGCTTATGGAATGGGAATGGATTATTTTCTCCCAGCAGTACCACATTACAGTGGTAACGCATGTATTAGCAAAAACTTTTGATATTGTTGTATGGTCTATCATAGTAATGTTAAATTAATTTATATGTAACTTTGAATTTTCATGTATGCGTTTGCAATTTGTTTATTGAAATAACTTATAAGTATAATCTGTTTTACAATATGTGTTCCTATTTTACAATTTTTAGGAGAAAGACGAGCATTTGGAACTTCTCGAAGGAATGTTGATTGATCTTCTTAAGACGAAATGGAACACGTTTGTGAAATTCCGTTTTTATCAACAGTTTATTTTCTTTTTCTTCTATTTTCTGGTGTCATTGGCATGTTTCACGATGCGACCAGGGCCTCCAGATCACGCTCTAAATTCGACAGTCATTAACTCTACTTCTGCGACACTTGTTAATGACACTGAATTGCTTGTAGATTTTGGTAAGTTAGAGGACGTCTCATATGCTTATATATTTAAATTTAACTCTGGAGAGTGAATCAATATTTTGTATTCAGAAAACTGTTCTATGTCACAAAATACTAATGAAGTTGATAGAAGAGCTGTTGAAATATTAAACGGAACAAAACTAATTGGTACACAGCGTGGACGATTCAAAAGTCATCCTCGAGATAAAGATAAACGTAAGTACGTACTGTGAAGAAATTAACAAGCAAGTGTTGAAATAATCGGTCAATTGTATAAAAGTTATCGAGATATGACGACATCATTGAGCGACACCGATGGCCATCAATCACATTAAACACTCTTCATTTAATTAATATCACGTTACCTATACTATTACAGCAACGGAATCAACAAAGGAAATGGATATGGAAAACTGGTGGGAGGAGCTAACTGAAGAATGCCGATTGATGAACTATGGATCTTGGCAGGCGAAAGTATGGATAGTCATTTAAAATAATTAATAATTTACTCATTGGAGTCTTTCTCAATTTATTTTGTTTTAAAGGTCAGAATAACTACGGAACTCGTGCTATGGTTGGGAGCATTAGTGTACATTGGAGGCGCTTTGCATGAAGCTAGATTTCTCGGTCTGAAAATGTTTGTTGAAAACCTGAGCACTGTCCCGTCACGGTATGCAAATATTTAAAGAAATATAAATTTATCTGTTATCAGATATTTATTAATTTACGGAATTATATTTTTTAATTGGACAGGTTTTATACGAATTACTTACGAATTAATATATTGTTAGTTGAAGTGTTAGATAGTAACTATATGGTTTAAGTCTTGAAGCTGAGGAAATAAAATAATTTTCTTTCAATTTTGATGCAAGTGTAGGCATTTTGGTGTAGGTTAGGCAGAATACATTAGTCAGGAGGCATTCCAAATTAGTCCTCAGGAGTAGCATCGCAGCCACGTTCGAACTCAGATAGGTAATCGGTCCTATTACAAGTTGGATGTGGACATGTAGAGCCTGTGGATCGATTGAATCAAATCAAATTAACTTGACTTGATTTAGAGCACCTTATCTAAATAAATGCTCGTTTACTACTTCTTTAATATAAATTTAGGATATTTAATGAATTAATTTAAATGAATTAATTAAATTAACGAAATTAGTAAACATGCATTCGTTGATATTACAGAGTAATGTTTTTGTTTTCCTGTTTGCTCATGATCACGATGCCAACGTTACGACTGTGGTGTGCTGAAGAGGCTGAGGACCATCTTGCAGTAATTATCATGCTGACCACTGCGCCATATTTCTTGTTTTTCTGTAGGTATGATAAAAGTTATTCATGACCTTTCTTTAAACAAGTACTACTGTAATTTAAATAAGTAAATTCAATTCATCCATGATGAAGCTTATAATAAGCTTCTAATGTTCTTTTTGAAAATACTTTGATTAAAGTAATACATTTACTCATTTTATCTTTACAGAGGATTCAAGACTGTGGGTCCGTTCGTTGTCATGATTTATAGAATGGTAATGGGAGACTTGCTTCGTTTTGTATGCATCTATTTGGTCTTTGTGATGGGATTCTCTCAAGGTAACTTGATTAAAATGTTGAGTGCAGTATATTTTTATCCTGTAATTACGATTTAATTTACTTAATATAAATGATATAACTATATCTTGAAGTAATTCTTATTATTAACATTTATTGATTTAGTTTGGAATAATATTTTGAGCATTTCTAACTAAAGTTATTTCTTTGCAGCATACTACATAATCTTCCTATCATATGATGATCCCGGTACACCCGATGGCGTAGATGATGACGGGTCCAATCCAATGCCTTCGCCCATGGAAAGCATTATGGCTATGTTTCTAATGTCATTGACTTCTTTCTCTGATTATTACGCAGCCTTTGAAAACACGAGACACGAAACTGAAGCTAAAGTAATATGCTTTAATTCGTATTTTATATCTGATAATGTGAATAATTGAAAGTTGAATTTCACTAAATTCATATTAATTGAAATTTAAATTTTTGAGATAAAAACAATAAGAATTATCTATATTCAAGCAATTTTTGTCTTACAAAGTTCTTTACTGACATTGGTATACTTGGGATCAGACACAGTTGTTTCCGATTCTATTGAAACTACTATGAGGTATCATTTCATATTTCAAACTTATTCCCATTACAGTTATTGTTTGTGATATACATGATAATAGTGGCGATATTGCTGGTGAACATGTTGATAGCCATGATGGGCAACACTTATCAGAAGATAGCGGAGACTCGCAATGAATGGCAGCGGCAATGGGCGCGGATAGTGTTAGTGGTAGAGCGTGGTGTACCACCGGCACAGCGGCTGAAGCAATTGTTGACCTATAGTCAGCCGATGGCAAGCGGAAAGAGAGCTCTGGTCTTAAGGATTAACCAGAAGGTTATTTGATTGATAGCTTTCTTTTTTTTAGATAGAGTTTTATGTGATGGTGGTAACCCTATACGACATATGGCTCATCTATGGCTTTACTACGTGCAGCGGCACCTTTTTACATATATCGTAAAACAGAAATACACTGCTGTGTTTCGGTTTGAAGGGTGTGGCTAGGCAGAATACACTGGACGAAAGGAATCTCTTCTTAAATGTCGGTACTTACGTACGACCTCATAGGACTTCGATCTTTTTTAGGATTGGGAGTGGATGTCCATGATCTGCAGTGACTACATCAGATGGCACACATGATTTTTTTGAAATAAGACCGAACTCTCTGCCTATGAGCTAAGACATAGGGCGGTGAAGACACATTTGGAGCAAATTTTGTGATAATCACATTCTGTTACTATACCGTTTAATAGGGATCCAATTACTAATCTTATTTTGAAAAATTGTAATCTCTGGCTAATTCAAAGTCATCATTATTAATCCTATAGTGTCCCAGTACTGGGCATGGATCTCCTCTTAGAGATAAGAGGGTTTAAGCAATGGTCAACGCTGGCTAAATGCGGATTCACGGACTTCACATGCCATCGAGAACTTTATGGAGAACTCTGAGGCAGACTGGTTTTATCATGATGTTTTCCAATACCTCTAAATTGTTTTTTTTTTTTTTGCAAATTCAAAGCCGTATTCTCGATAAAAGCAAGTATTTGTTGTTGTTATGACATTTACTCTTGAAAAAGAAAAATATCTTCCTTGCAGGATGAGGACAAGGAGGAGATGAAGGAAATTCTAGAGATGAAGCGCACTCATCAGAAAATCGTAGCGAGGAGGAAGCAACGTGAAGAAGAAATAAGGAATGCTAAAGGGCGGATTCCTCCACCTCCAGTTAGAAATTATCCTACAAAAAAGTGAATAAGTACAAGTAATAATACAATATAATTATTCTTTATTGTACACCTACATTTTAAGAAAACGAATACAGATTTAAAAGGCACATGTACAAAAGGCGGTCTTATTGCTAACGAGCGATCTCTACCAGACAACCTTTGGGTAGAGAATATAGTAGAATCAAACATTGAAATAAGTAAGTATAAACTTGAATGCGATTATTATAAGAAAATGAAAAGTTACGAATTACTATTATCAATAGATCAAAGATGAAAGTATCTGTCCATTGTAATTATTGGATGACGAGGACTATTAAAAACTTAGCTTCTTCTACGCAACGAATTTTTGCTAAATTTGTTGCCATACATTTGCGATACTAGCACCCTTATTGTAAGATTTTCTTAAATATTCCTATCCTAGTATAGCCTTAATAAATATTTCAATTTAGCGTTTCGTTTTGCAATACTTGTAACTTTTTAGTTACGATGTTACAACGTTACAATGTTCAAGTGAGCGCACTTACCAATAAAATTCTGGTACCAAAATTAATGTGTTTTATTTTATAGAAGTTTCGAGACCATTCGCATTATAAATTGTTACATTAGTTTTGGAAGTACTTAATGAAACTCAGTACAAAGTATTTTTTAGATCGTTGATCCCATAAATGGGTATAAAGGAATAGTAATCTGAAATGAACATCATCAGTTAATACAAACAGCTTAAACCTGGGTACTGTACTTACTTACTTGTAAAGTCTGCAACAGACAGACAGAAATAAATAAAAAACGTTTTGTGTTCAGTTATAATTGAGGTAAATAACACATATTTCCAAGGTACAGAAATGGCTCTGTTACTGTTTTGTAATATTACTAGCGATTTCCCCCCAAGCGTTGCTGTGTTTCAGTCAAAGAAATAACGCAGAGATAAAATATTTTGTAAATATTTTTAATACGTTACAAAATTGCTGTTTAAGTTCAACAGACGGTACTCCCGAACGTCATACGCGTGTTTATATAAACGGTTTTTATCCATCATAGATGGATTCATGACTTCTACGAATCAAAGGTATGTAGGTACCTATATAAAACACGCGTATTCAAATACAACGTTGAGTCAAATTTTCATAGCAATCGGTTACAACTTTCAGATATAAGCAAGTTTGTACAAACTTACATTTACATTTTATTTATATAGAATCTATATCATATATACTACTAGTGGAGTTGTAACTATCTTAATATATGTAAAATTTTACTATGCAATCATAATATGCTTCCTACCTACTACGTTTTTTACTATAGAACGTATACTACCACAGTACTAAAACCGGGAATAAACGAAAATTTTCAATAATCCGCCAAAAATGTTATACTGTCAGGCAACCAAAACAAATGTTTTTTTTTTTTGTGAAATAACCGAGAAGTGTTGCCGCTTTTAGGTAGGCTTCAATTTGCATAGTGGTAAATATGTTACCACACTCTACCACGATGTTTATTTCGTCATTTCTTAAGTCCATTACACCGATAAACAGATATCTTATTTCACTAAAACGTTTCAAAATACGAACTAGTGTTAGTCATTTTTTGATACAATCAATTTTTGTTGTTGAATTGAAAAATTGCTAAATGTATTTCTACGGCAATGCTACAGGTCGCTAAGCTAACGATCACATTGTTTAATCAATAGGTGAAATGTAATCGACTACATAATATTTTGAGCGAGTGCTTAGTTCTCATTTCGTTCCCACATTTGTAAATTAGTATTATGTATAGGTTTTAAACAAGTACAAAGAAAGTACAACGAAATGGGTAATACGGAAAGTAATGTAACAAGTGGTGTTAAAAAACAGGCTGGACCTTCAACGCAGAAGCTTTATAAGCTCATCGATGTGAAAGGTGAGTAAGGTTTTTTAATGTATTAACAGAATAGCAGATTTTAAATGGTCTCTGCAGCCCATAGACATCAACATCTGAGGTTGTTGTGGATACGTTGCTACTCCTAAAATCTAAGTTAGAATGCCTCCTGTCCAGTGTCTTCTGCCTAACTACATCCTTTATACCGAAACACAGCAGATCTCACACTGCTGCTTTACGGTAGAAATAGGCGCAGGCGAGCCTTCGACATAAGACTTTTTACAATTAATAAATAAACAGAATTTTCTCCAGTTTGAATGTAATGTAGGATTAAGGTGTTATCAGACATAAACATAACGATACTTACAGCTACTAGCTACACAAAAGCCTCATGTTTCTTTGATGTGCTCTTAGCGAGTAAATTTGTAAAAACGATAAGGTTTAAGAAGCGAAATAATGTGTTTTGTTATAATAAAGTCAGGTAGGTAAAGTTAGGCATACTTAATTAATGAATCATATGCATTTCTTATTTTTGTAATAATTTAAATGTACAATTTAATAATAACATAAAGGTTGAAAAATAAAACATACTTCTAAATAAAATACAAAAGCATCTCAAAATAAAAATACAGTACATTGGCAATCTAGGAGGCGGTCTTCTGGTAGACATGATGAAGCGAGCCGTTCAAAGTAAGCAGTACGCCGAAATAGATCATGCTATAAAAACGAAAGTAGAACCGTTCCTGTACAACAAAGGCAAAGGACGCTACATACCAATATCGCATGTGGTTCTGCTGCGGAATAAGGAACGTGCAAGACATAAGTTGGTGAGTTATATGATTACAGGCACAAGATACTGACCTTCTGCGAATGAATTCTTGGTGAATTTTGTTGTTCCAATGAACGGTGTATCCACAAATTGGTTGCAAGTAGATCTGAATAGAGTAACTAAAGCTTAATGTAACGATTTGAGATAAATAAAAACAGAAGTAAAATATCGATTTAGTTTTATTTATATAAAAAATTACGACAAAGAGGCCTAAAGCTACAAAGACGCTAACATTATTTCAGTTGCCACCATTAAGAGGTATGGAAAATCCAGACGAAGAGTTTGACATAGACAAAGATTGGCCAGCCGTCTCCCAGGACGAATACGACGCTAATCCATCGGGCTACAGAGAACTGTGCTGGGATCTTAAGGTATTACGCAAGAAAGTAATATAATTGAGTGCTTGACGTCCTTGATGTTCTTATACCTGAAGGCAAACAACTGTAACAATAACAAGTTATCTTTATTGATTTTCATAAGTTTATTACTTTCATAATGTTAATTAAATTTTTATAATATTTTAAGGATTATCATATAATTTATTTAGTTCTGTATAAAAAAATTACAATATTAAAATATATAAAAAATTATAAACGAATGTTGAATACAAAAAAAATTGCTCTAAACTACCCACGTAAAATCCGCCAACCTCAGGTCACCAGAGGCAAAAACAAAACTTATCGACATTTCTGACATGGACTCCTTCATAAAGTGAATATACTAAGTCGCTATAACAAAAACAGTGGTACTACTGACAAACACAAAACTTTGTGCAGTATGCTCACTATTTTATTTATTTCAATTAATTGACAGTTAATGAATTGACAGTTAATTTGAAAGGAAATTTAAGGAAACAGAATATGAATCTTCTAATAATCGATGGAGAATTTCGTGCCCTATCACCAACTATCATATTTGAAAATCAAGTCGAGAAATTTGGTTGTTGTCACACTTATACGGAACAGATTTCAGGCATTGGTGTTATTTATAGTATGACAGCCCTAGAATGTTCCTAATAATATTGATTACGAAATCACAATTGTTATTATTAAAAACATTTCAGGAAAGGGGAGCAGTTGGAGAGACGATTCTTCATATTTGCTTTCTAAATGCTACATCGCTTATGGCTGATCTTGCTAAAAGATTACTGCGTTTCTATCCAAAACTGATCAACGATGTTTACATGAGTGACGAATACTATGGTAGGTATAATCACGTAACAAACATTTAAAATTATTTTGTACCTTTTAAGATTGGAAACAGTTGGGATTGTTATTCCAGATCTACCAAAGGATAAGGAAGATAGATAATGGAAGTTGGAATTCCTCTTGTCCAATGTATTCTGCCTAACTGCACCCTTCAAGTCAAAACACAGCAGGGCTTACGCTGCTGCTTTACGGCAGAAATAGGTGCAGCGGTAGTACCGCCGCAAGCGAGCCTTTTAAATTCTATCACATCGATTGGCAAAATATCAATGATCTCAAGCCATGAAAATATTTTTAAAAGGCTATTAGTTTAATACCCCGTCCTCGTTCTAGAAAGATTATATCAAGACCAATTTATCAAATAGAGTACCTGATAGACGAGGGTGGAAAATAAAACTGTAATGATTTATTATGAACACTTCCTCTTTAGTCTATGAAAAATTATGGATGAGATTACATAAGGTATTTTGTTTAGAAAATAAGTGGATGGAAATTTAATAGAGTTGTATGTTTTATCATATTAAAAAATTGTTATTTCTATACATGTAAACTCAAATATCTGGAACTGTATTTTACTGTACTGCGCCATAGTGCACTTTCCTTCATTACACCACCCGGCGAAGATTGAGGTTCCTTCCTCAACGTCTGGATTTATGTTAGGTGTTATGGAACGATCGTCTTCCTAAACCATTTCCGAAGCGCTACGACTTTTGGTTCTTCGTAAAGGGCGCTAAAAGAGCTCTTCTTCGAAACCGACAACGCATTAGTGTTGCAATATCATTTGTCTTGCAGAAAAAATGAAATAATGAGAATAACAATAAAAAAAAAAGATTTTTCACACCTTTTGAAATTTTAGAAAATTTGGAGTGACCTTAAATTTTTTTATCTTACCTGCCCTTCAGAGGGGACTCTTAAATCATTGTAAACTGTATTTTGGTATGAAACTTTCTTTCTTTGGTATGAGATTTTTTTATGTGCACATTATTTACAAATAATTATAAAAAAATAATTTCGAAAAATTTAAGGTCTTGGACTTGAACTCCGACCCGCCGGAGCGACAGATTGAGATTTTTAACCACCTATCCTAATCACTGATAGCCTAATCACTTACTTACTTCTTGAATGCTAAAACAACGAGCGGTTGATTATTATTAATATGTGCGGTCGCAACGGTTCGTACAAGCTATCGTTGCCTCGCTTTTCATATTCTTGAATCGTGCATAAAGTGTTAATGGTTTCTCCGGTCTTCAGGCGAGAGCGTGCTCCACATGACGATCGTGAACGAAGACCCGACCATGGTGAAGTTCCTGTTAGACGCGGGCGCGGATTACCACGAGCGGTGCTACGGTAA
>DWKW01003249.1:0-10176 GCA_018250115.1 Doberes anticus
GGCCCTTGCGACTTATTATGTAACCGTGTTTAAATCAATAAAACATTTTTGATTTTGAATCGATTGCAATACTTGGGCGTATGTATATAGAGACAAGTACTGTAGAGGGTCAATGTATCAAATTCAGCGTTATCCGTCATAGTTCTAACCAGTTTAGTAAAATATTAGTTTATGACAATACGTTTCTTATGTTAAAGGCGAACTTACAGATCTCGGATGACAAATCATTACCCTTACATAAATTTCTTTTACAAGACAGTGGCATCCCTAAATACAGGGAAAATACTACTTCAATAAAGCACGTAGAGCTGCAATGAGTTCAACAATATTAAATGCAGGTATCCGCTTATCCGTTTACAAACAAAAGCTTTCTACTTTTCACTTATTTTATTTCAGACAGGCATTCGTCGGAAATAATAATACGTCCGTCGTTTTCCAACAAATTTAATAAGGAGCAAGATTACGGGCCATTTAATGCTGCATTTGTTCGGGTGTGTTGGTTTTTTAATGTAATAAATTTGATCATATATCATCATTACCATCAACATCTCATCTATCATCATGTCAGATATAACATCAACACATAACTGCTTTACTGCTGGGCACAGGTTCGGACCTGACAAGTCAGACTTCACAGTTAAACTTCATGCTTGGGAAGTACGAATTGTTGGATTTTTCATGCCTTTGAGAATATTATGGAAAATTCTCAGGTATGTAAGTTCCCTCAAAACGTTTTCCTTCGCCGTTAAAGCAAATGATAATTAATTTCTAATACGCTACATTTTAAAAATCTATTGTGCACCAAAATGGGTTGCCGGAATTCTTAACCACTAGGCTATTACTTATCTTATACAGATTTTGTACCTGTGGGATTATTTTTGTAAATTTACTAATGGCTTTTTTGTTGTAGGAACAACAAATTAAGATGCAGGGGTGATCATTACAGTCCTTGGATATCGTCATACAACGTTAATACGTGACTGCTGTCGAGGACTTGGAAATATGCAGGGTTTTTATAAGATAAAATTTTCAAATTTGTAGTATTAACGGGATATTATTTTAAAAAATATGAACAGTATAGCAAACGAGCGTGCACCCTGCACGCTCGTTTGCACCTGATCTGAAGTGGTCACTGTAGCCCATGGACATCCACATCAAACCTCAACTGGGACGAAAGTCCTATCTGAGTTTGTGTGTGGATGCGTTGTTACACCTGAGGACTTAGTTCGAATGCCTCTTGTCCAGTGTCTTCTGCCAACTAAACCCTTCGAACCGAAACACAGGAGTTCTCACATTAAATTCTCACATTTATGGCAGAAAAAGCCGAAGCGGTAATGCCGCCGCAGGCGAGTCTTCGATATAAGGCTCTACCACAACCGTCCACCTGCCACCATTCCAAAAAAAAAACATTTTTTTCGTCGCCATTTATTGACAAGATATGTTCACTAAAGTGATGTTATAACAAATGAACTTTTATGCGAAGTAAACTCCTTACTAAGATAAGGAGTATGGTATTTCATTTTATAGCACCAAATTTCATCCACACCCGTTAAACGGTTAACTTATGATTGAGTGACAAACATCCAGACATTTTCACAAACTTTCACATTTGTAATATTTATAATGCAGGACACGATAATTTTTGTGTTGTGGTATTAATTATAAAGTTATGAATTTCTAAGTCTAACATCTTAGATACATATGTTTGCGAAATTTCAACTTCCTGTCTACTTTGATACTGTAACTTTGATTTAATCATTTTCTATAATAACCACATAATATCAGGTGGCTTGTATGCTCGTTTGCTACTTTTAATAAATAAATAATAAAAACCTCTTGAGGCCTATTTCTGTTAATAGATTTGTTTGCATGTTCAATACGTATTTTACGATTAAATTTAATCACTCCAAACTTTGAGAGATTCAAATAAATTCTAAATTTCTATACTTGGTTTTACTGATTTTATAGTGCGTATAAACTGAATATCATCAACGTAAATGAATAAAAAAAAATATTTGGTTTTTTTTCGTCACATTATAGCTTTAGTTTTATGTTTCATAACTCTTATAATGGCTTATATAATGAAAATCAATACGTACTTACTGCTTTGAACAGTATACGCACCTGCAATTGGTATACATACTAATTATGTTTTATATAGAAATAAGATTTTTGTAATGTGTTGTTTGTTATGCTGTTGGTGTGACAATAAATTAATAACCAAGAATTATAAAAACAAATGCAAATGTCGTTAATAAATATTTTAAACAACATCAATTTGTTATTTAGCTTCTTAATCTAGAATAAATCCTAAATACCAAACTTTTATAAGTGATTATAAGAGAGAAAACTTTAACAAATATTACTTCGTTTACTTTGCGAAGGAGGACGTGCTAAGAACGCTCGGCTTTGTATTAATCTTTATCCATAGTTGATTGTGTTTTAGAATTGTTTGTATCATATTTAATACCGACTTCATGCTAAAAAAAATATCTTATTGTTGGCGGTCGTTGATAGAAGATGGTAAGATAATCTCATTTGTAGTCTGTGCTGATTTATACGATACGCAAATATGTATACTAGACAATACATAGGCACAGACTCCAAAAATAAAATTATATGCACACAATAAGGTTATTTTAATTTAGAAGTGGCTTTAAATTTTTGTTAAAAATAATAAATTGTTTTCCAATTTTTGGTTTAGATTAGTTTCAGTTTAGTAATTTTTAGTTTAGTTTAGAATCCTAAAGGCTTTTGATATTTTTTAAACCCGCAATGGCCTTTATTTCTCTAAATGAATACTTCCCAAAATGACTTTACACCTACCTGCTATTTTATTTCATCTCTTAAGATCATCCAATCTAGCTTAATTGCTTTATTACTGACAGGCCGCTGCTTAAAACACTGTCAGCTTACTTCGTTCAGTACCAACTATGTATATTATCGGCTACAAGAACGGTGGTTCGTTATTTCAATTTTCAATTTAATTCATCAGAATTAAACATGTTAGCAGAATGTTATTAATCTAGTCGATAGATTAACATTAAGCATGCAATGACCAGACTGTAGGCACGAATGACCAGTTTTGGTTGACCAACTTTAGGGTCAAAACGTTACTTTTATTTTCACCCTGTTCAATCGCATATACCAAACAAAAAAATCATCAACACACGTTTTTCTTTTACTGGCCACGTTCATAGTTTCAAAGTTTGGTCACTACTGATGATACGATAACATGTTTGGATCCTAAAAACCTACATGTTTTCTAGAAGTCGTGGGCGGAAGTATAGTAAAAAATTATTCAAAACCATTAGTCGATGTTCATCAAAGTGGCCCGCTATCTGGTCATCAATGAAGGGCGACTCGGTTGAAGAATAAACAGAATTAATTCCCGCTGATTCGAATAGATCCTTATCGTGACCATACTCATTAAGCAGCCCTCGAGGGCCAAGATGTCTTGTGATTAACCTTTTCTGAGGTCTTATTACTGACCTTGGGTCTTTACAAGATATCTAATGAAGCTTGTTAAAAGATTGTTTACTAGATATTATATACTCGTATACTGTTATAAAATTGTCACTGAGTAGTTCAATACATTGAAGATATTTTTGAAAATCTAAGTGATATTGCTAGTTAGAGAATTCTGAATACAATTTTTGTCTACATATGCATAAAGTACATATGCAAGACATTGAATTTAGTTATAGTCTTAAATACTACAATATGTAGGTATGAATAAGATCGGTGTGAGTTTGTAGGTATCCTTACACCGACGACTACAAAACTTATTTATTTCATTGGAAAAACTCTCGCCACCTGCTAGAAAGGTGACACACTCCACGTTTGGTTATGCAGATGGATACAAGACAAAAGTTTGGCGACACAGACACATTGACTGTTCAGTGTTAATACAAAATACATAGTAAACGCTCAGTGTTTAACTATTGTCTCTTCTTATGTGACATGACATGTGACAACATTTTATTAGCAACATATTTATGATTCTGTCAAGCTTCAGTTGGGATTTCGGTCGATCTTATCGCATAAATTTTTATCGGTTCCTTTATTTCGACCAATTTACCATTTGCTTACCCGTATGTTTAAAAGTGTATCATGAATATAGATTACAGTCAGGAAACATTGTAAGGTCTTTAAAGCAAAACTGCGCAACGTACACGGAATCCCGAAAAGGGCCAAGTACTAAAACATTAACCATTTATCCAATGAACACGGTCACGATAAGATCGAATTTACACATCACGCGAAGGGCTTCTGTTACCCTTGACTGGTAAAGTACCTTTCCTCTTCAGGCCACTACCTGAGAACTGCGAATAGAATTAAGCTTTGGTTTTGTTACAAAATAAACTTTGCATATGAGTTATAGTAAAAGCTGTTTATAACGTTATGTAGAATTTCATGTCCAGTGTACTGATCTGCACGTGAGATGTATTTAGCAAATAATGTATGTAAACCTTTGAGTTAAAAAGAGTACATAGAATGTAAAAGTGTGTGACTGAAATAAACCCTAGAACATGATCGTTTGATTGCTGACCTTGACAATTATTGTAACCAAAATTTCTGGTATCCAATCGCAAAATTAAATTAGCCACTAAAACATAAGACAAATGGGATGTCTCAGGTTATTTATTTACTCAATGAGCAACGTGACGACTGAGTTGTGACGCATAGTATTATCTATACCGCTGGTATAAATCTACCTATATTAATAAAAAAAATCGCTGAAAGTTTTTTACCGATTGCTATGTTATTTTGACACAACGTTGTATTTTTATATACATTCGGTGGGTCGATATCAACTGTTTAAAATGTTTTTTGTACCTAACGGAAATTATATAATCTCGTGACATTTTTCATCATGTATTTTAAAATTATTAATGCGAACGTAACTCTGTCTGTTTGTTTGTTAGGCTTTCACGGTCACACCGCTGGGTAGATTATGATGAAATTTCATACGGAGATAGTTTGAAGCATAGACCTCAGGAGTAATAACGTATCCACTTACGACCTCAGATAAGCCTTCGAACCCATTTGAGGATGTCTATTCGTCGTGGTCCTGTTTTTTTGCTACTCCTTTCCAATAAAAAAAAAAAAAATTGTTGCTCTTTTTTTATTTCTTTGTTGCATTTGGATTAGAAGAATGTTTCATTAATAGTCACAGCGCCAAAGCAAATTCAGTTTTATCACCTGAATGAATCACCTGATAAAACAACGGGTATACGGGCTTGTTGTAAACAAAAATTCCTTGTTTTATTGCTGGTACACATAAAGGGATCATTCGCAGGGAAAACAAAATTCTAAGAAATGCTACGTACATCTCTCTATGAGTATACCACTCGTTTTATAAAATTGTAACTGCCATGATAGTCAGTTTTTTATTACTAAAGAGCTAGTTAACGATCATGGAAGCCGCCTCATGTTAAGTGGCCACTGCAGCCCATGGTATCCAAATCCGAATTCCATTTTCTTTTAATTGTGATGGTTTTAGAGTCTTATGTCGAAGGCTCGCCTGCGGTGGCACCACCGCTGCACCTATTTCTGCTGTAAAGCAGCAGTATGAGAACTGCTGTGTTTCGGTCGAAGGGGTTAGGCAGACGACACTGGACGGGAGGCATTCCAACGTAGTCCTCAGGAGTAGCAACGCATCCAGACACAACCTCAGGCGTGAATGTCCATGGGCTGCAGAGACCACTTAACATCAGAAGGCCTGCATGCTCGTTTGCCATTCTGCTAATATTAAAAAAAAAATGTAAATGAGTAGCAAACGAGCATACAGGCTACTTGATATAAAGTGATTACTATAGCCCGCGGACATGCGCATCGAACCTCAACTATTTGAGGTTCTCAAACTTCAACTATTCGGATCCATATCCGACTTCAAATAGTGAAGTCGTACACGGATGCGTTGATACTCCTGAGATCTAAGTTGTACTGTGTAGTTTCTAGTGTATTCTGCCTAACCACACCCTACAAACTGAAACACAACAGTATTAATACTGCTGCTTTACGGTAGGAATGCGTGCAACGGTGATGACACAGCAGGTGAGCCTTTGATTCACCACCGTCTAATATAACACCTACTGAAAACTAAATGTATAAATTTTAAGCAACAATTTTCCAATTTCATCTTTAAGAGACACAATAGATATATATGTATACATAAATTCGATATCTATGATGACAGCGAAATTTAATATCGAGACTTTAACCTGCCGTTGATATTGAAGCTTTCAGAGTTGAATTCATATTGCTTGCTTTATCATAATATTATCGATTGAATGTCACGTTACATTGAAATTTGGAACAAAAGCACAACATTGCTTTTGTTCCAATTGTATTTTAGGTGACGTTGTTAGCAGTTTTATTAAAACCTTTGGATGCAATTTTTTTAAACTTAAATCCAATTACACAGATCCTTGAAGTTCACAAGATGGGGTGAATTGAATAAAAAAAAATCTATTTTATAACTGTCATTGAATGTCACTGAATGTCACTAAATGAACATAAATGCGTAAAAAATATTGTGGTGAATTTGGTGTTGCCATTATTGGTATTGGCTATAGATAAGTTTATTCAGATCACTACCTTACACAGTATAGTGTCCACCTTAAATTATGGTCGCTGATCACCACAGTGGTTTAAATTCCTATTGCTAATCATGTGGGTTCGTATATACTCAATAAGCTTTTTAACTTCTCCACCAATAACTTCTATAAGTGGTTATAGTACAGCTATAGCCTAATGGTTAAGAATCTGGACCAACCGAGTCAGTGGGTCGGGGTTGTCTCGCACCACCACTAAATTTCGAACTTGTAATTTATAATTGTTTCTAAATTATGTACGTATTAGAAATTAATTATCACTCGCCTTAACGGTGAAGGAAATCATCGTAAGGAAACGTGCATGCCTTCTCAGGCATGCACGTTTCCTTATCCGAGACCGAGCCCGAGAGGTCTTTAAAATATTCTCGAAGTCATGTGAAGTTCGCCGATCCGCAATTGACCAGCGTTACTTTTTATTTATTTACTTACATATTGGGTAATCCAACAGAGGTACAGAGTAAACAATTTCTATGTTATATGATTGTCTTAAAATAAAGCCAAAACCAGGATTACAAAGATAGTATCAATTATACATAAACAGTAACATGAAATGTAACAAAACATGTACAATAACAGATGCAGTTTGTTTCTGTGTGTCCATGTGTGTACGTGTGAGTATCAGTGTGTGTTAGTGTATGTATGTGTTATTGATAAATTCAATTCGTGTGAGCAGTATAACTTTCTTATCTCCTTAGATGGTCTAAACACTCTCATCTGTTATCAATGTTGCAATCTGTTACCGATAGCAACCAAAGTTGCACTTCATGTTACGCTACTAAGCCCTTTCTTTGACTATGCTAATATAGTTTCACAGTTAAGCGCTAAACGTAAGTCGCTCCCCATTCCTCTTCACGCAGAATACTAACATTCTTTCTGTTTTATCTCATTACACTCACGTGTGTCGTTCAAACGAATACCTATTGTTTTCCAATCTTTGCTGTACGTCCTGTTTCTATCTCTTTAGTTCAGTGGCAATGTGTTTGTGGAACGCACTACTTATTGCTATTCGATGTGCACAAACAATGAATATTACGGGTATCTCTCTGGCTAACTTTTTCTTGTCCTGTCTTTGTGCCTTCGATATAAGACTCTACCACCATCAGATACCTTTCTTTAAAGGTGAAGAAAAATAAAAGTGCGAGCTTGACATTCCTGGGAAATGTTTTCAAATCGTGTAAAGTTCACCATTCAGGCTTTTCCAGCTTTATGGCCTAAGGCGAAAAGTATTGCAATATATGTTTTATATTTGTTTTTATTCTATTTTTTACCTAAACGTCTTTTCGTAGAGATCGCTTGTTAGGGATAAGGTCACCTTGTGTATACACACATATCTCCCTGTCTTTTAAATTTATATCCTTTTTTCATATTGAGGTGTACAATAAATAATAATTGTGTGGCATTCTGTTGCGTATATATAGAAATGCTGAGCTGTTCTTTCTTAGGCGTTATTATGCTTTCCATATTCCCTTGCTTTTTGTAGCCTTTTGTTTTCATTCCTCCATATTAATAAAAATTATTTCTTTGAAGTTGTTACGCCGACCGTGCAATAAATCACACTCGGACGACGCAAACAGGCCGACTCACTGTAAGGAGTGCGCGACCTTTTTTAATTAAAACATGATGTATAGTGACATTCTGAAATTGACAAACCGCTGTTCAGGTAATACAAGCCAACTTTGCTGTGAAACTGCGTAATTCCTAAGCAAATGAAGCGTACCCTGCGGCTTGAGTATAGATTAGAGGCTCGTGTAAAGCTTCATCATATCCTCAAAGTTAAGTAACGTCAAATAGTCAGGAGTAGAATAGATACAGACAGCTTATGACAAAATCTACAATATTAAGTTTGAGCAGCTCTTGCGGGTTATTCTGATAAAACTTTTGATTAAAACTAATTTTACTTTTAAAAAATAAAATTTTCGCCAAGAATAGACAACGCGTTTGCATCCCACCGATTCCCACCTTAAGTGTCCTCTATAGCACATAGACATCCACATCCAACCACAAACAAAACTAAAGACTTATCTGAGACCGTACGTAGATGTAGAGATGAGCCATCGATATAAGACTCTACCGCCATCAAAATGTAAACCAATATAGCTAAATTACCAATCTGAAGTCTAACAAGTAAACATGAGTTTACATCTCGCTGGCAAGACAAGGCAATTACAACAAATCGGTCATCAGACATTAGATATATGGAATTTGATGGAAGAATTCTATTTTGAATTTTTAGCTGAGTATCGGTGATTGATCATACTTCGGTTTATATTATTTTTATAGCAAAAAACAACTTTGTTTATAGAACGAATGGGCGGCGGACAAATAAAACAAGCCCACTGTAATCTAATTGATTTAGATGTACCTTTTTTGTTTATTCTATCAAAGTACAGTATAGAAGTATGATAATATTTATGAGGAAATTAGTATTAAAGGGATACTGACTATCATCCTAATATCATTTCCTATCTGTAATGAAAACATTCATATCAATCGTACTTAACCGTTGGATAAAATACATAATAGCTTTACCTAAACATAAGCTATTACATGTTACATGTAACTTGTATTTCCCAACAACATGACATCAATAAACGGTTTGGGAAACCTAGGCTATAATAGACTGCCGACATTTAGAGCCCGACATGCGAATAAAGGTGGGTCGCTACTAATGTTTCTCGATCGTTTATAAATCCGAGTTTTAATATGACAAAAGTGCCTAAAAGAGTACCTTATATTACATCAATGAAAATGTAAGAAAGTGATCGTAGCAGTAATATAAATGAGTGATAGCCTGGTCGTTAAGAATCTGTACCGTAGAAATCACGCTCCGAAGTGTCGAAGTTCGAATCCCGGCAGGCCCCTCTAATTTTTTTTAATTATGTGCGTATTAGAAATTAATTATCACTTGCTTTAACGATGAAGGAAAACATCGTTATCTGGATGCCTGAGACTTCCTCATAAAGTTCTAAAAGGCATGTCCGCCAATCCGCACACGGCTAACGTGGTGGACTATGGCTTTCCGAGAGAAAACCAGTGCCCGCGGTAGTACAATTATGGGTTTACAGTGGATGAAAGTCTTAGTAAGAGTTCAAACACAGTATGAGATTTTCACTACGTATGTTAAATGTACTGATAAAATTAAGTAATTAACTTAAAAGTAGATATTTTAGAAGGTCAACCCTAAACTTGAAGTTCTATGTGTTCTATGACTCACGTGATAGTTGATAAATTTTGTTATGATGGTGTTCTAAAGCAGATACCCTAATTATTTATAATCGGTCTCCGGTTCAGATGGGTGAGGATAATGAGGATTCGAATACCACCATGCATTTCAAATTTTTCGAAATTATATGCGTATCATAAAAAATGCTTTGCGGTGCAGGATATCTTCGAGAGGATACCTGCATGAGTAAAAGTATATTGCAGAGATGTCGAGCTATACTTCAAGTACTGTTTGAGCAATAGTGATCAAATGTAGCCTTTTTAACGTCCCTTGAATCCTAAATTCAAGCCATGTAGGGAAAATGCCAAATTCCACACCAAATTTTATGGTGGG
>DWKW01003250.1:0-10176 GCA_018250115.1 Doberes anticus
GCGCTGCTACTCCCGAGGACTAAATTGGCATGCCTCCATGTACAATAAATTCATATAAGTTTAGTTACAACGCGGACAAAGTCGCTGGCGTCATCTAGTTTTTATATAAATGGCAAGTACAAACACCCTAGTTTACAAGTAAGTAAGTTTACAGTTACTGTAGGTACTCGTACTTCCTGTAGTGGTAACAGCCATCGTACGTTTAGGTAGGTGTCTGGTTTTGCAAGTAAAAGTTCTTGGTAGACTAGTTATTTACTGTTGCGAAACGATCACTAAGTACAATGCGCTAAGTGACATTCATTATTCGCCTATTCCAGTTTAACAGCTGTTTCTGGTCCAGAACCCGGTCTCTTTGATTTGTTACGGTAATTTCATGTTGCTACCAAATTCATGAACTACTGGCTTGTTTCTGTACGTATAACAATTTTCTATTTCGTAAGATAATGAATTAAACGGGAAATGTCCCTACAGTTTTGAAAGATTTCACAAGATGTTTTCACTGCGTGTGTGTATGTTACAATTGAACCAATAATAGAAAACAATCGCTGAACTGTTATGGTCTTAAAGAACCATGTTTGGTTATGACTTAATTAGTCCACAGTTAATAAGTTGGACTAAACCATAACATGTTTAACGGCCTTTCTGCGGAAGATTCCGACATTGATAATGACATCTCCACGCGGCTATCATAAGAAGCGGTGAGGCGAGTATGCAAAACTTCCAAAATAAAGTCAAATAGCGAAAAACCCCGCGCTCAATACAGCCCCGCTGCCTTTCACTGAGCGAACGGCGGAAGCTCGATTATGTCACCGCGCAGTGGGCCATCGACTGACCGTAATGGTCGACACACTTACCACGACCCACCAAAACAACGGTTGCGTCAACGACAATATGACAACATATTGCATAATTTTATTTTGGACTTTTCATTGACGTTATTACGTTATTTACCATTTTGATTCGAGTCTATATATCTTGCAATGTGCACGAGCGTATTTATGTACGAGCCTTGTAAAATATCTAGGATACGAATTAATTAATCATCAACCCATTACTATCTATCCATTACTGCTGAGCACTGGTTCCGTCTGAAAGATGAGAATGATTTAGGCCATAGTCCAAGCGTGAATTAGTGGACTTCATATACCCTTAAGAACATTATGGAGAACTTTCAGGCGTGAAAGTTTTCTTACGATGTTTGAAAGATCGCAATTCAAAACAAGTTATGCGTAGTTTGTATGTTCATAAAATTTAGAAGAAAAAAAACCCAGCACGCTCTTTTAGGTTTCGTGTCGAACTCTAACACGGACTTATCAAAGCGGGGGGCTGAATTTAAACCACTAGGCTGTAACCGCTTGCATTATTTTTCAATCTAGTAATATTTCTTTTGAAATTCGTTAAACAAAATTATTTAATAAATTATGTTATTAGTTTTACTTGAGACAGGTGTGCCCTACATTTAATTTTATTCGAATTAATGAGAATCTATTATTTAAACACATGTCTTTACGATGTAATGGCCAAACAAGGTATATTATTGTACTTGGTTATGTAGTGAATAAAGAGGTCATACCATTGCATAACCTGCTTTTATGCAGGAAGCGTAGTGTTTAGGTGTATCATCTTAACCGTGTACTGTATAATAAATACATTATATTACCAAGTAATTACTTCGTCACTATTTAATTATATGGAGAACAATCTGCTACTCTTCACTGTACTGTATATTAATATACTGTATATTTAAGTGTTTACTTCAAATAGATATGTAGCTTCAGCAGTCCGTGATCATCAACATCAATTAATTATTGATTCAGCGCTGGGAACAGTTCTTCTCAAGGATGATAGGTTTCGCATGGGCGAAACCTATCATGACTATGGAGAAGACTATGGAGTCTAGCTTAGTGGCCAAGATCATCGTCATATTATTATCATCATTGATCGTCTGTCAGCAGTAAAATAATAATATTATATATGTACTGACAGTGATAGTGATAATATTTTATGTCGAATGCTCGACTGCGGCGGCACCGCTGCCATCACCTATTTCTGTCGTTAGGCGGAAGACTTTCGGCAGGAGGCGTTCCAACTTAGTCCTCAGGAGCAGCGAAGAATGCAGATTCTTATACGCATACGCAGGTATGACCTCAGATAGGACGTCGGTCCTAGTTGAGGTTGGATATGGATATCTATTGATTGAAGTGACTACTTAACTAAAAAAAATCTTTACAAAATCCATAATCCCATCTCCGTATCACCGTTTTAACGTTACATAGTAATTAAAATTATAATTATATTTCACGTCGCAGCACACTTTCATGTCGATTTGTTTCGAAAGCTGTTTGGAATGGAAGCATTACATTCAAAGGTCGTGATGAATATGCTTAAATATAATAGAAGTTCGCCAAGTGCTGTGATGTAACACGATACTGATCCGGTCTCTGTTACATGCAGTTACAACTTTTTGCCCGCGGCTTGCCCCATATCGGAGCCATCATTCATTATAACCGAATATGTTATACACCCGAGAGATAAATCACTAATCATGCTAACAAAAATTGGCCCCACAGATTCTTCAAGATAAATAATGCATCTCTATACGAGTACCTCTATGTAACTCTGTTTGAAATGTATAAAAAGCATTAATTTTACCTATAGATAAACATTAAAAACATAGTAGCTGGAGACTTTATTCATCTTGTGGGTTGTCAATAATTATTAGGCTAATAGTCCTTTAGGTAAAAAGTTCTCAAAATAGCTTTGGGCGGCGGAGCGTGGCGGTTCAAATTGAACAGAGCGTGGACAGCTCCACTTGAATGCGCAGGAGTTTCGCCAAGTCATCGTCTGGGAGTCTTAAGGGATTGTCTCCATGGGCAACTTTCTTGCGGCTGTAATCTTGCAGCCCTTTAGTCTAATGAATAAAACTTTTAAGCATTTGTACGGCACAGTTTTTACCATGTTAAATCTGTCATTTAGAGGCTTAAGTATACGATTGCCAGCAGGTCAAAATACTAAATATTAAAATAAATTAGAAGCTTTAAAAAAACTTTTAAACGTTCAGATTCAAATACTACATGCCAGAGACTTTTCTCTCAGATTTCTAAGACGAAGCACCTGTTCTGGTGCTTGTGTTCTTGTCAGGCAGTAGAAAAAAGATAACAGAAAAATGATAAAAAATAATCAATAAAATGATAAAATTAATGAATTCACTCCCACAATCGGGTATTTCATCAAATACTTATAAATAAATAAATAATTTATACATAAATGTAGTAATATTCATATATGACGACGACGACGATTCATACATATTAACATTATTTACAAATACAGACCATAAAACGATTAAAGCTGTACATCGACAGTAGTATGAATCCGATAACTAAACCGACAAAATGTGGTTACAAAGTGGTTTTTGCCACAGTATAACCACAGCACAATCATCGTTTTGTAGTTTTATTCTGGTACGTGTGAGTTGGAGGTTTGAGTGTCCGCGGTATAAAATTTGTGTTACCGGTGGCTATTTGGACAGGATTTATCATTAAAATATTTCGAAAATTAATTGATTATTTTTCTTATTAACGATAACGTGATTTATGTAGCGCCGATCATAAGACATCAACGCGTTTGGTCCATCCGCGTTCGTAACAAATTATAAGGAAACGTTGGTACAATTTTAAGTTATTTCCTTATTAGGTGAACATTAAACTTACGGAATAAGTGATATCTAGTCCACCTGGAACTTCCTAGTTGGCTTGAAAATCAGCATCAAACGGCAGTGAGAGTGGAGCACGGCGGGCGCCCGCGCAGTCGGCGCTGTTACGTCAACGACTCACACACACACACACTCACACTTTCACTGTTAGATAATAGCACTCGCACTACGCTACTGCCTTACTTACACACTTACAATTACAATAGGAAATCGCTCTACGATCTATCGCTCCATGCTGTACTTGCAATTCTACTTTTGAATGTTGTACCTGTTATTAAATTATTCTTTTAATGTAACTTTAAGTGTGTAACAATTTTTGTTTCAACCTAATATTATCATCTATTTTATAACACCTTACGCAGTTTCGTTGTAAGACGATAAATGACTGTTTTTGAAACTTTTTTCCAGATTGAAATGTACCTATAGCAAATATAGCCTTTGTGAATCGTTAGATGTTTTTTTTCTAAGTACCATTAAAAAGAGGCAAGTCCGGGGGCCATTGAGAGTGGTATTGTCTGTTTTTTGTTGGATGAGCAATACAGCGTACTTATATTGCGATAGACGTTAAATACGATGTTAGACGGTTTATTCGTGGGATGGTAACAGCAAATGAATATTAAGTTTGGCATATCCGCATGTCACGGCCTTGGCTCGATACTTGTTCAGTAACTTAATTCATTCCGTACCATGTCGATGAAAATAGGACATGATGCTCACGATAAAACCTAAATAAAAAAGACAATATTCTTTGTCTTTAAACATAAATAAAATATATTATTACCTATATGTTATAGAAATTGGCTTATACTTTACATTTATGAAATTTCAAAAATTTCCAAAAGTTCTCGAACCATTTTACGATCTAAAAGGAGTATTCTAACGCGAACATCGCATTGTTTCGCCTTTTTAGGTTTCATTAAAAATTTTATACGCATTTTTTTTGTTAATGTTCACGACTGGTCACGATCGTCAGCAAAAAGTTTTATCTTCGAACAGTAACCTTGATCTTTGTTAGCGAAATAATTACGTCGGTATTGTGAACAATTCATATTAATCTCTATGGAAAATAATTGTATTGTCCAATTTAAGATTTTGACGGGAACCTTTTTGTGACATTACTAATTTGATTCTTGTCTATCATGACAGCCTAATTCTTTAAAATTGTATCGCCGTCATTTTCCAATATCGCTAATGATACTTTAAATTAAATTTGAATTTAATTAGTTTTTAATTACAACTATGATTAAAACTAACGATATTTATAAAACTAACAGGTAGCCAGCTGTCAGAAATAAGTAACTGGGGCAAGGGATTGTTTACAAGCTTTTATTTGCATAATTATTATACATTTCCGGAAAGACATACCTAATAATACTCTAATACCAACAAAACATAACTAACAATCAGAAACAAAAACAGTTAGGTAATTGATATTAATTGCAATTGTATATTTTATCAAAGCGGTATTTTTAAGTAGAAAAGTAAAAATTAAAACCAGTTTAATAAAAAAAAAGACATGCTATAACAAAAATGATTTACGTGTAAGTTAACTTTTATGTAATTTTTCATTGACATGGAACAGTAAAAAAAGGAAAAAAAACAATTTTAAGAAGCTTAAATTTTTTACTACTCATCAATTGTAAGAGTTTTCCATAAATGGTCAAATTTGTTACGTCCATCGGACACCTCCGAATATCACGGCTAAGGAATAATTGGCGGCGAATGTTAACTTCGCAAATTGGTAGGTGAGAGAAAGTAAACTGATTTATTTAGCACGTGCTCATTTTGAATCGAAAATTGTGAAATTCGGATTCTGGATGTGGTTTCACTTACGTACTGCTCTGCGAATATAAACACAGAAAGCGCTCTGGTGTGGCGACTTTGAAATAACAGATTTAATTTTTAACTAAATGTAAAATGTTTCCACCCACAAAAAAAAAAATGTTTATTCCCGTTGTAGCATCTGAAGGATAGGTGTTCCAAACGGATTAATATTTATCAGTTCTTGGATACAACAATAACAGCGAATCAAGGTACCGATGTGTTAAAGATCTTATGAATATAAATCTGTATTTACATAGCAACTTGTGCTCATACATACATGTATCAAATAGTCAATATTTCAACGCGGTTAGAGAATCGATCGTGGACATCGGCGGAGGTGAGGGCAACGCACGATATAACTTTACTAAACCTTTATCATCCCAATTAAATACAATTTCTTTTTTACCTTAAAAAGTTCGAAATAAATGTTATGCAACAAAAAGTAGTCTTACTACTTTTTTTATTGGTTTTAAATGTGTAAGTTGATTTTAAAACCAACACTTAAGGGCATAATTTAAATACTAGAGAAATATAGCGGATTCCGTATTACATAATTTGGCTGAAAATACTACATATTTTACAGTAGAAAATAAATAATAATAAACTCAGTATTTACTTGAAGTTCAAGAAGGGCATTCATCGTCATAGTGATAAATATTTTATGATCCACCGAGAAACACTTTTATGAAGGAAAAAGTACTGCATTAACATATCGACAATAATAGATCGACACATCACCAAATGTTTGTTCACACGCTAAGCTCACACTTACAGATTTTAATATCCAATACGCCCGTAACAATTTATCCCCCATTTAGCTAGCAATGTATGACAGCCGTTTGCAAATCATCGGTGTAAAAAAGCGCCCTAGCACCAAAAACCTATGCGGGTCGCGTGCAGAGCGCGTGTCCCTCATACTACGCAAATTTGAACAATAAAGACCAACTCGTCGCTTCAAACACACATAGGGGACTTGTTCCACAGTGATAGGAGTTACGAGTAAATAATGGAGAGGCAAGACTATGTCCGGAAAAAGGCTATCGAAAGATAGGTTACATTCATTTCAGTTAATAAAACGTGTAACTGGTAATTGCTTATTCAATATAGGATATTTAAAAACTGTATACTTTTTGGCATAAAGGACGTGCCTTGACGTACATGAGCGTGTGGGGACGTGGGGGACGCCTATAAGATGTCATAAATTTACTCCAACTATTAAAGATTTGATGATACACTTTCGTAAATGTGCTTGAATTCGTATTAGTTTTTTTTAACCGCTGCAGTGTTTACGTTTATCGCTTATTCGGCATCTATCAGACATTACGGTAAGGGATGGATTCGAAACGCTTCACGCGTATAAACTGCCGATGAGCCATTTGAATAAACCACTTGCATTATACCAAAGGGGTGTTCAGTGAGAGCGAGGGAAGGTGTAAAAGATCAAGGCTCTTAAAACACTGATAGCTAGATTCACATAATTAACCAGGTATGTTTTGCAAAGACTACACCGGTTGATATTTCCAAACCGGTTTTATTAATAATATGTTCATACAGCATTATGCACTTCTTTGATATTTTTTAATCATAATTATGTATGCGAAACTTTTTGTCACTAACGCGGCAAAAGATAATTTATTTATAATACACGAAATTTCCGTTTTCGTAAACTCACAAGGAAAACGAAATCTGGGTAGTTTTACTTTTTTGGAGAATTTATCAACACTACAAAATTTAAGTTTAATTTCGGTGGTTTTTAAGCTTTACGCGAAAATGTATTTATTTGGTTATTCCATACGATATATCCATTGACATAGGAGTAGCAACGCATCCACGTGCGACCTCAGATAGGGCTTCGGTGTTATTTAAGGTTGGATCTGAATGTCCATGGGCTGCAGTGGCTACTTAACATCAGGTGGCCTTTTTATATTGCTTTAATATAAAAAAAACAAGTTAAAGTTAGTTTGAGTGAAGTGTACCTTATAGGGTATTGTAGAGAGTAAGTTAATTTACTTTATAAGCTAGGGCCCCGACACTGCCCGGCACTGGCACTTCGATGTAGCTTGACTTGTGACCGTTCCACGCAATCAACCCTATGCGTTAACAGTTACTAGATAAGTGAATACGTTAACCTTTGTCCTGCCTGTCTTACCCCTCGGGGTGGCGGCCAACGACCGTTGATGTCAAACAAACGGATTTCCAACGGACCTCACCCCTATTACAAATTAATCAATCAATGATATTGTATTACATTTTCGTAAATTCTAATTTGCGAGAAGTATCATGTTGCTTCGATTTAGAACTAAACATTTTAAGATTTATAATTTTGCTCAAATTTAATTAGTTGTATATTAGCTGCTGAGAAATCTTGTCCGCCTTAAGGCAATTGCAACAGAGGAGATCATTACGTTGCTGTCCTCATGCAAAAGGACGAAGTAGTGCTTGGAAGACGTGGAGTACTGCGGACATATGCTTACGGCGTGCTTGTATTTACATAGACACATTACAAGAACGTCCTTGACACAAGCATATCTCTCAAAAGCATTTCTATACGGTCGGGAGTCGAATCCGCACGGCAAACTTGATGACCACTGTGCTCAAGGGTTCGTGATGAACGAAACGTTGTCGGGCAAAAACATCTTTAATGTAAAATACGTTAAAGCACGGTTCGTATGTAATAGCAAAATGTTATTGCTATTACTCTTCATTGAATGGCCCGTGTTTGACGTGCTCAATGCGTTCGTTATCGAGTACAATTCATTCATTTGAGTTGTGCTTATAACGATCCTTAATAACAGCGAGAGACCACGCGATATTACGTATGCTTGAAAATTATACAGACAAACTGCTTATTTATTTATATTGAAGCGAAAAATTACCCTTTTTTGATAATGCATCGGTAGGTACATACGTATATTTTGATGTGAAAGGTTTTGAGCGTAAAAAAATTGAGTGTACCGTCTATCGTTTTACTTTTATAAATCCCTAATAGTCTCAGAGAAGAAAACGTTGTAGCGTTCTGTTTCTGACAGATAGATACATAGGTAATCATCCAGTTAGAGCTAGTCTTATGTTTGTGTCGGTTATGAATAGGCTCGGGAAAAAAGGCGCAGCACTGATTGGTCAAAATCTATCCTCTCATCGGTTTCGTTGCAATACAAACTGCAATAGAACGTAGTACCTACTCGTAGTTCCGCAATAATTGTCTACAATACTACTATTACTTCCCGACAATGCGTCAGTAAAAACGTTTTCACAGTCCACATCCTGTCAGGCATTGGAGTCACTTTAATTGGCATGGCTCGAAGGCATTCGTTGCTAATTGTTATTAGAACGTGCCACATAACATTGAGATTGTAATCTTTTCTCGTTGCCATAAATAAGGAATAAGTATCCCATCTTACGATCTTTTTATTATTTAAATTTTTTGATTTCTTTTTTGTTTTAAAAATATTTACTCACAATATGAAGAGTTTTTGCTTTGTTTTTTTTATTGAAAACTTTATTAAGGGATTATAACAAGGTTAAGTAAGTAATTTCATACAAAATTTGTGAATTCGTTGCGCTGCAACATGATACATAAACTTAATATTTAAAATGTGCATTTTAAACCACGCTTAAAAAAGACTAAATTGGTGGATGGTTTGATATGACTACACTTATCCAGTTGTTAAATTATAATTAATTAATTATTTATGAAGTTTACTGATTAAAACTTAATATAAACTTATTTGTTTGTTCTATATTGGTTACGTATATAAGTTCTGAAAAGAAAAAATAAGTACAATAATAATTTTAAAAATGTTATTATAAAAATGAACATTATCAATGCATGAAATGGAAAAATCTATCACCTTACTTAAATTATATGTTATATATTATATAATTAAATATTAACAAAAATTAAAACCGTCTTCAAATGTGAAAAGTGAAAAACATATTTTTGTTCGAGTTCAAGGAATTGGCAATATAACATTAAAAAATAATCTGTTTTCGCATAATATCTATCCACGCTCCCACGACTTGTTCCCAGGCATCAATCTTCCCTGTTTTGATTTCTCCATTAACAGCAGATTGCTAAAATTTATATCAACTGAATATAAACAATTCTGAAACTTTAATATCTCAGAATAAGGATGAAAATGGCAGAGCAGAGATAAGTTACGATTAAAAAAATACTGCGGTGCGCACCCGTAGGACCCGCATGTTTTCCCCTCACGCATATTAGAAGTACTCCACTTTTGGGGTGGTAGCCCCTAATAATCTATTGGAGAGCTAACATATGACATTTTCTGTTACTGATCTATAATGAGCATCGTTGTACACCCCTCTAGGGAATTAATCTACAATCGTTTATGTAACCATTATAAGTTAATCAGTTTCGATGTAGTAGCACTAAAATGTTCTAGTTTTGTTCAAAATTCAAATATATCACACATTTGAGTTTAGGTGCCTTATTTCGGTTATGATCAGAAATGGAAACAATATTATAATACGAGTATATTAACCAAAAAGAGCTAATTTTATGAAGTTTCAAATTTGGAATAAAAAGGTTTTTGTTTTTATTAGAATTTTTGAAATATTACCACGCGATATAAACAAATCGTATTTTGATGAAAATTGATTATAATAAATTAAAT
>DWKW01003251.1:0-10175 GCA_018250115.1 Doberes anticus
TGGTTGGCCTGCGGCGGCACCATCGTGGCACCTATTATTTCTGCTGTTTCGGTTTGAAGGGTGTGGTTAGGCAGAAGACACCGGACAGAAGGCATTCTAACTTAGTCCTCAGGAGTAGCAACGCATCCACGTCCAACGTCAGATGTGGATGTCCATGGGCTGCAGTGACCACTTAACATCAGGTGACCTGTACGGTCGTTTGCTATTATGTCAATAAAAAAAACACAAAAAAAATAAAAAAAACTGTACACAAATATAATAAAATGCGTATATCAGCTATTTTAAATTTATTCCCTTAAAGTTGTCAAACATGGGATGGAATTTAGTATACAGTCACAGCATTCATTTCTACAAATATATTTTATCGTCCAATCGGTTTAGTCGTAATTTATCATACATACTTTGAAACGCGTATTTCAAAAGCTCACACAATTAATCTCTTAAGTAATATAGGAGATGAATAAGTAGGTGCAATACTACTAGCTTACTCTAAGTGCATATATGCATGTATAAGTTGTTGTAGAAAATAAGATGCAAGTAATATTCTTAACAAGAAACTGTGAAAAACTAAGTATTTACTAAGTACTTAAATTTTTAAAACAACCCTTGGGTGTGTTGCGATGTTTATACATCTTAAGTTAAGTTTAGTTAAGTTAGGTTTTATTGTTTGTTACTTAATCGGTTACAAAATAGAATTAAAATTTGGCACATATGTAGATAGACCATGTAATGAATAAACATATGAATACTTTATATTCCGCTAAAACAAAGGATTTCTATCAAATATAAATTTTCTTTTATCTCCACCAACATTTTTTTACATAAATACACGAAGGCTAAATCACGAGTCGCTAATGCCTACTGGTCTTAACTGTAATTAATACTAGATCTAGTGTTTGCACATACTAATATTAGATATGTAGAGTTATACATACATATCTGCTGGCTAACATCAATGGCAATTCGAATTAGGTGATTAATTACCTACTTATGCTTCATACCACTTAACGATAATTATTATTCGCAGATTAAACAAAAGCATTATACCAATAACTCCCTTAACAGAAATATGTATATAGGTGAGTTATATTAATTATACTGTTTAAATTTGGCTATCGGTAACTACCTAGTAAACTTTATTCTACTTTATTATAAGGAGAAGTTTTTAAGTCACTATAAACGGTCCTTGGTCTAAAAAATTAAGGAGACGCTAACTGAATCAGTATATAGGTAAGAACTCAATAGTGCGTTCATAATGTACTTCTTTCAAATGAATGAACGAATTAAATTAACTTGTTGAACCTCGCTCATGGTTGTACCATGTTTAGAGCTTTACTGTTGAAATGTGATAGGCGATTTAATAATTACCGGCGGCCCAAACAAGATGAAGCCATTCTGGCAGGTATAAGTTGCAAGAGAGCCAGCTTTGTGGCCGCTCACAGACACGACGGCACCTGACACCGGCGGTGGGTCGGGACACCAGTCGAAAAGGCATTTGGGCGCTTCTCCATCCCAGATACTCTCGTCACCACATTGTCTCTTAGCTTCACCGACGAGTGTGTAATTCTCTCTACATGAGTACATTGCTCTCGCGCCATGAGTCGTGCGACCATCGACCAGGCTGACGTCACCGTCTTGAATAGGCGTTATTCCGCCACAGTCGACATCTGAAAGTATACATTTTGTGTAAGCAAATTATTATTTTTTGTTGAAGTTACGCAGGTACATAAGTTTACACTTCGAAGTCTATTGATTTATATTAACAGCATTAAACTGTCTTGGTAAACAGCAATCGGTGTTAATTTATAACCCCACTATGGCATGGCAAGTTATGGTCGTGTTTAGTGTAAATAAGACACGTTTCTCTTATCTTAAACTTACTGCTTTTTCCTCAAATTATCGACAATCTACTCAATCAACCAACCAACCCACGCTAACTTTTAGATGTTTCCCATATTTCCCAAAAATACTTACATTTACAGCTCGGAGCGGCCCCAGACCAGAAACCATCTTCTTTGCACTCCCTATTCTTGTCTCCGGTAAGCATGTGTCCTTCGGGACACTTGTAGGCGATCGTTGATCCGACTAGGTAACTATTACCTTCGATTGTCGTATTGAGTAGTTTATCAGGACTGCCGCATGACGGTGGAACTAAAATGGAAACAAGATACTTTGTAATTCTGAGCATTAAAAAAAACCCTGATATTCAGAATAAATTATGCAACACAGCGAAGATACACGTCAAAACAAATCTACAATCAAGAACCAGCCATTGAACAAGAAGTTTACATATAAAACGTCGTGAAGAAACCTGCTTGCTTGAAAGTTCTCCTTAATGTTGTTAAAGGCATGTGAAGTCCGTCAATCCTCACTTCGCCAGCATGATGGACTATGGCATAAACTCTCTCATTTCAAAGTGGTGGGACAATAATGGGTTGATGGTAATATTTATGAAATTAGTTGAATGTTAATTAAAGATGATTCCTATTTATTTAATTTAGCGAATTTGGCGATTGTTCTTAATTATAGGCAGCGTTGAGTTAGGGGCTGTCCTCAGGGATGGCTGCCACGGTACCTCTTTGAAGATTGCTGATAGACACACAACACAATTATTTTAAAAAGGACTTCGGTCCTACTTGACTTTACCTATGAACTACAGTTAACACTGAACATCAAGTGACCAGTATGCTTATTTGTTACTCCTTTAATGTCCAAAGGGCACCTCGTAAGTAACTGGTACCTTATTGTAAGTGGTCACCGTCGCTTACAGACACAAGCAACACCAGAGGAGCTGCCAATGCGTTGCTGTTTTGGAAAGAAAACCCTTGTAGAGCACGTACAGCGTCTTGCATGTACGTTTAAAAAACGAATAAATCTCTTTTCACACTGTTATAGTTTAATTATTGACGTTATGCTTTCATCATCAACCCATTACTGTCCCACTGCTGGGAACGAGTGTCCTCTCAAAGGCTCGAAGGATTCGGACTATAGTGCTACACTAGTCAAGTGCGATCGGTGGAGGTTGGCTTTATTTATCGCTAAGAGCAAGAAAACAATCGCGGCTTTGCATTGTCTCTAATTTTGAAATTAAGGCCTTAATTAACTTAAATTACTAGTTGATCTTATTGAGCTCTTTGCATGTATAAGTACATTTACTTCGCATTTACAAAAGAACAAAATAAAGTATAAGTATATATTTTAGTAGAAATAAACAAAATTGAACAGTTTATGAATGACTGTTTTAGTAATATCGTAAAAGGTATGTACCAACCATTTCGCTACATCAAACAGTAACAATTTGTGTTATTAGTGTAAAAGTTACTTAGATATCGCGATAACTACTATTGGAAAATTCCCCAGGCTCAGCTTTTATAAAACGTTAAAATGACCCTCACCGTATTACCGATAGCATCAATATCGCAATAAAATGGGATTTTTCAATTTCGCTTAGCCGAAAAGCCAGATAGGATTACTGCAAGGTTAATACTTATAGGTTTTCTAAATACATTTCTATTAATCTCCTATTTCTTGATCTGTGAAGATATCCCCTTTAGATACTATTTCATATAACATTATTTTGATTATTAAAATAATCAAGTACGAAATTGTTGCAAGTTACTTTCATGTGATATGTGCGCTTAAAGACAATAAGTTTGCAAATCAGCTGCAGTGTAGCTTTTCGCCAGGCCACTGTCTTGTATGTAATCATCAGTTCGTATTAAAAATATCAAGCTTACAGGTACACAATATATATGTAGATGTTATGGCCTCGTACATATTTATGAAATGAAATCTTTCGAAAATTACGTACTAATTATTTCGCCTCCGGCAATTCTACTTCGATCAGGGAATTAATGAACATGTTACCATCAGTTTTCGCCAACAAATAAAGTATCGCTGTATTTTAATGGGTATACAAGCTTTCAAGCCAGCGTTTCCCGCATGCCTCTTAGACGCTGCAGTCAGGTAGGATGTGTAAGTACATTTCACGGCATTAAAAAAGGGTAGGCCTTCTTCTTATCGGCCTTCTTTATATATGAGATATAGAGTTACGTTTATACATTTTACACTAAATCGCATGTAGGATTTAGCCCCGTTCGGCTGTACGCTTATAGACCTTTGACATACGGTTCGTTTTCGTCAGTACAAATCGAGTTATCGACTAATCCCCTTTCGTGTAACTATTCTATTTCTAGTTGCCCTATGCATTTTAAAACATTTCGAGTTAACGGTAAAGGTTAGGAAATTAGGTTAGTGAATGAACATCATGCATGTGGTTGTCTATTCATTAAACGTAAATAAACAGATAAAAATACCAAAATTCAATCCACTTGTACGTGTACTGCACGTATATGTTTTTGTTAATAACTACGTCCTGTGTCATAAAATAAGTCGAGTGGGGTCCGAGCTCTATTAAACTTCCTTAACTTTATTTCCATTTCAGTATCGCCTTTGTGTATCGTACTCAGGGACTTGTTTATTCGATGATAGTGAGCACTAAACATTTTATATCTTTTATATAATGGGACTTAAGTATTCAGAGTACTGAAATGCGATTGAATTCGTCGTGTGGCATTTCTAAACGCAAGCACTTTTGGTGTAGTAGAAATAACTGAATGATATTTACCGGTGCAGTAGTGCAGTGCAATTCGCAGGTGCTTAGCTGAATGAAATTATCGATATGTACCTATGAAGGTGACACTCACGGTACTGGCAGATCCAGTGAAGGTAGTCCAGGTTGCAGCCCACGTCGTTCCAGAGCCAGGCGCGACCACCGTCCAAGACCACGCAGTTCTGCTCACCGTTGTAGTTGTTGGGTTGATCCTTACCCCATGTCGGCTTTGACACTATTTCTCCTATTAATTTTAATAGTATTTGCAATAAGTATTCACTTCATTGGACATGCGACAATAAGAAACATTCAAAATGTCGAAAGTAGTTAAAGGATTATTTATTAAGGCAATGTATTTACAAGTATTTATCATATTTTTGGGTAATTAAGTCAATTCAATAACATTCCTGCTTTATATGAAAGAAAATTCTCCGACGGAGATTGTAAATTGCGTTTATTAAAGAATTTATTAATTAAATTTTAATAAATGACAAACAATAACAGCAATATAAGTCTTACCATCAACCCATCTCCAAGTTCTGGAGGTGAGGCCTGGATCTTTCTGAGCTCCGATCCAAACTAATTGCGTCTTCAGCTGAGATTTTCGTCTTTCCAATTCTTGTATGAAATAACTAGAAGTTGCGCCCTGAAACAAATGTACATAATTAGGTAAATTCTTTAAATGTGTGAAGAAATGTGAAATACTACCTACTGCAATGCAATGGATAGAGCTTCGTACCGCGCCGTCTTGCAATGTGCTTATAAATAACACTTCACACTCATAGGCCCCTAGTATTCGCTTTGTCGTGGGTGCCATTGACAAACACACAAGCACCCAAACCAAGCACAGAAATCAATTCAATACTCCAACTTCTGTCCTACTGGAAATCGAACCCAGGATCCAAAGAGCGGCAGACCGGCAGGTGGATGAATTGTGTGTTCTGATTATAGATATACATTCCAGGAAAAGTCTTTTCAAGAAATTTCCAGTACAAAACCAATTTATTCACCATCACTTTGAATCCGTTTACGAAACACGAAAGTGTCAATTTTAAAAGAATCTCTTGAATTCTTTTACGTCAAGTAGCCTTAAAGTTAAAATAGCTAAATGTCAGTAGCTGAAAGTAACAACAGGACACGAAACAACGTTGCCGCTACACTTGAGTAATAAAAGAAAACGAAAACATTTTTATTAGCCTCCCTATTTAAGACAGCACAGACTCAATGGCCATAGTTCAAGCTATATAGAGCTCTGCTTGATCAATTGTGTTCAAAGTTAGCCTATTTCTGTATTAAGGATTAATACTATCCCTATGCCGAATAAATAATTAAAAAAAATTACTTATCATTTGCGTGATTGTACCCTCACAAATCACAAATATCCACCTATCAAAATTTATCGTTTATAATAATAGAAGAAATAGTAGGCAGTATAACGACTTCAGAAGAATTTAGAACGTAGTTCATCGGCTTCGAGTACCAAGCCAACCGTTATCCATTGTAAGAGACACCCTCCCACTGTTATGCAAATGATATCTGATGCTAATGAGATTAACGATGCATTTCTAAATTTTAATTAGCTGAATCGGCGCCATTGTTCTACGTGAGGACAGTTTCTTTTAGAATGTCTTGGAGATACGTTTTATATAGTATCTTTTTTAAGATAAGATAGTCGAATGTTACAACTATATTTACTCAACGTTCATACATAGGTACGAGTATATATATTATATATGGTGTCACCATTAACACACGAGTGAGTACAACAGAATTCGTGTCGCTTCATAAGTTTGACATAAAATCTACCTAAGTAAGCAAGTAAGTCTAAGTATTTAAAATTACCAAAATGTTTGTAAGCAGCATTAGGTATGGTCTGAATGTGGATGCGTTGCTACTTCCGAAAACTAAGTTGGGATGCCTATTAACGAGTGTTTTCTGCCTAACCATACCCTTCAAACTGAAACACATCAGCAGTTCTCATACTACGTCCGGAACAGATGCAGCGGTGGTGTCGCCGCTGGGGAGTCGTCGTCATGAAACTCTAGTACCATTTCTGTACCATTATGACCATCCCTAGACGAAATTGTTTTATGGTGATGTCCAAAGGTTGTTATGAATTTTAGTAAAGTTATCTGTAAATAGCGTACATACTACGGTTATCGATAATATTATAAATCGCTCTATGCAATTGCCGCTGTCAATTGCAAGCCTCTTTGTACTCTGTTGTCTCTGTAAAATAAAATCTATACATATAATAAAATAGTAGAGAAGTCGTGTCTGTAAACTTAATACTTTAAATAACAATCAGTATTACCTACTTACGATAGGTTACGGAGTCTAAATATAGTGTAATTTTTTTTCTGTGTGTCTATTTTTTAATGAGATTGTGCAAACTTATCACTGCAACTACTAAACCAATTTGAATACGAATACGAATTGAACATTTAAATATACTCTTCAAGATAATGAATAAGATGCATAATTTAAATTTTCTCCAATTTCCACGCATATGAGGAAAAAAAGGGCAGCAAAGTTGGTTCGGCAAATAATATTGCTTATGATCAAATTCGTTAATAGCGTAACAATCGAGCATTCAGGCCACCTGATTTTAAGTGGTCACTGCAGTCCATCGACGCCTACCACATATTACCCTGAAAAGAGCCAAAGTCCTATGTATCATAAATTCTAACTCTAAGGAGGTGAAAGGGCCTGGCACCTTTTTATAGAACTGGAGAGGCCTTTAAATGCGCAATGCTCAGGAATTACTGATGCAATTTAAACATATATATTGCCTTTTGTATCAGGTTTATTTGGAAAGGTTTAACCGAAGGACGCAGCTAGTCGATAATAAATGTGATAATACTTTGCGAAACGGAAATTGGATAAACTTTCTATAAGTAAACCTATATATAAGAAGATGGAACATGTTAAGCAAAATTGAAGAAGGATTTGTATAGAATTACCTGGAAATTGTGTATTAAATCACCCCCATGCGACTGACATTGCTTTCTTGCTTCTTCGAAAGATCCACCTTTAGCTACGTTAAATTCGTAACAATTTCTGGAAAAGGCAGCCAGCTCTATATCGGCGGATGCACCCGCAGGTGCGCAGCGGTCGTTGGAAAATTCTGTACAGTAAGGGAATTTAATATCAAAGGAATTACAGTAGATTTATCAAGAACCTATTCTCAAGACACGAAGTTCTTTGTAATTAATAGACATTTAGGATTGCGTTGATTATTTGATAAAGTATATATAATATTAAAGAGCAGTCTTGATATTGAAAGCTGGTTAAACGTATAGAAAAGTAAGGATAATGCAATTACGATCACTTAAGTTAATAAGAAAATTATAATTGTATGATAATAATAATTGCCTACCTCATCATCAACCCATTATTATTCTACTGCTGAGCATGGATCTTCTCTTAGAGATGAGAGAGTTTATGGCATAGCCCACCACGCTAGACAAGTGCGGATTGGCTTACTTCACATGCCTTTGAGAACGTTATGGCGATGCCTGACATGCAGGTTTCCTCACGATGATTTCCTTCACCGTTAAATCGAGTGATAATTAATTCATAATATCATTTCACCATCATCATTTCATCATTTCAAAAATTTTGAATAGACAATATTTCGAGAAATAGAGGTGCTTTACGGGATTTGAACCTAGACCCGAAAAAGCGGGGTCGAGATGCTTAACCACTAGGCTATCACTCACTTTAATTGCCTATCGAGACGTGAAAAATTTCGCCTTCTTGTGCAACTTTATTTATTTCTATCTATTTCTTAAGTGTTGTCTCCTTGATTAGTATTTTCTTACCTTCAGTCGTAAAGACTTCCACCTCACACAATGACAACGAGCCCTCCACCCCGACGAGCTGCAGAAAAACGTGTTGCCCTATAAGGGGACGCGCGCATGTAAAAGTTTTTGTAACACCTTCGTCTGCAAAGAAAATTTATTATTACAAAACTGTGTTACGAGTGTTTACAATTAATATAAAAATTACTTTTCTGAAACACACAATGACAGAAAATATGTGTTTTCGTAAAAAAAAAACAGTGCCGTATGCTATATTTTAAATAAATAAACCGTAAAGAGTAACTCAACAAACAAAATGTGACGTGTTTAAAACTCTATATTTGTAAGAAACCACAAAGAATCGCTTTGCATTTATTTGTCTGTTAACCCGAAGAAGCTGCGAATATTAGAAATAAATGTTGATAAGTTTATTCACAATACAATTAAACTTCTAACTAAAGTTCAACATCCATTTCTTTAATAAATTAGTGCATCACAAATTTGACGTCTATTAATGATCTACTTACATTGAAAATTACATTAGTACGCTAAATGTAAACAAACCAGCACCCGGCTGGTATGTCAGTAGAAGAACGAACAGCATGAAATGACTTGTACCTCAAACGGAGCTCTAAATTTCAGTCGAATTGAATGACCGATACCTACTAAATATTCGATATGCGATACATAATGTGATAATCCCAAGTCTTACCAGGTTCATTTTGGTTACTGTTCAATCCTGGTAGTCGGGTCGCAAGCAATATAGTTAGCTCTATATTATTTGTTACTGTTATTAGAGACAATGGCTCAACACTTACTACGACGTTTAACAGTAATTGTAATCGCTTAAAATACGCATAGCGTGCCCAATATAGTAATGACGAATCGAGGCACGCAAAGTTTTAAACTCTACATAGGTTACATTTACATTTTAAACGGTACAATTAAGACGCACACAATATATTCAATAATCTACTCTCAGATTCAGTGACGTTCATTATTAATACATTGCGAGACACCGTGCGAAGTCCTACAAAGAACCAATTGCAACGGATTATGTCTTCATCTCGGACATGTTACATGGATCTGCTGAAAACATTTATCATTAATATTGTGAATCATACCTTTTTAAATTTTGAAACGTATAACGGTTCATGTATTCAATATATTTGTTTCAACTTTTTGGTCACTTTTAAAGTTCTTAGTTTAAAAGCGATATTTAATAAAGAGAACAATGTGTGGGCACACGGTCTTATCTCATTGAGGGCTTTAAACGTCGTAGCCGATAAAGATCTCATCATCAAAGCGCTCATTGTGTGAGACAAGTTTAACGTTAAAAGGAGAATTAAACCAAGTCACTAGCATCGTCTTGGTTACGCCACGGTTACGACGTCGCATAATAGACAGAATCATCACGTACGACACTTTTATTAATTGTGAGAGTCGTTTAAATCACCAATTGTAGTCCACGCTCGGCGCTTTGATGGGGCTTAGAAAGTGTAAGTTATCTCATTGCTTTCACGATCTAAACAATAACACCACATTCAACGCTACTCTGTTTCACTTCAGTACATAATTTGAATATCTTAACCAGAGATGAACGTTGAACCGTATCGCCCTTCACCGCTTTTCGTCTTATTAATTACGAAATCATTTTTATAAGAATCTCATTAGCAAAGCATAATAATAAAGCAAATCCTGAGGATGTGTTTTAGTATTTTTTATTACCATTACATTCCATAATCGCTACAATTATTCCG
>DWKW01003252.1:0-10174 GCA_018250115.1 Doberes anticus
CCCGTGACCCCGACACTTGGCGTAGAGAGGAACACCGTGGGGTTTCAGCCGGTTGGAGTCCGGCATAACCCTCTATCGCCCCCACGATAGAAGAGTATCCATGACAAGGATTTCCCCACGTAAAAAAAAAAGACCAGAACCAAATCGCTTTTGTTTCACTACACAGGGCACTTGAATCATTTGGTAAACAATATACAACTAAATGAATATTACTCTAACTGAAACATTCGCTACTTGAAAGTTGGCCTTTTCAAAAGTGTCATTATAAATAAGTTGGCAAATGATTATTCGGCGAAATAAAATTCTGCGAAACGTTAGTTGGCTAGTGAAAATCTGCCAATTTTCGGCGGGAAGGCAGAGATCCCCATTGGCCGTATCAGGTGGCCTGTACAGACATTAAGTCCGACATTTAAACTCTGCGCTGCTTTTATGTGCGCTATCCTTTATTCCAGTTCACAACGCAATGCGAGCCGATGGATGCCGGACACCGAATTCGTGAAACAGTTCGAAGGCCCCGACATGTACCCTGATGAGTTGACTGCGAAACAGCGCTTGCCATACAAGGGTATGTTTTTTAATTATTATTATTAAAAGAATAGCCAATGAGCATGCAGGCCACCTGCTGTTAAGTGTTAACTGCAGCCCATGGACATTCACATCTGAGGTTGTATGTGAATGCGTTGATACTCCTGAGAACTAAGTTGGAATGCCTCCTGTCCAGTGTCGTCTGCCTAACCGCGATTTATTCAAAATTATTTTAATTAGCATTAAGGGCCGTGGTGGTTATTGAAATAGTTCCCAGTCACATTGACCACCCGTATAGCCCCATGGTAAACGTGCGGTCTTTGGAGGGTTCAGGGTTCGATTCCCAGCGTGGCAGGAATTTGAATGACGAATTTAGATTTCTGGACCTGGTCTCGGTGTTCGTGTGCTTGTTTCTATGTGTGTGCATGGTACCCACAATACAGGTTAATTCTTACTGTGGGGCTATGAGTGCGAAGCGTTATGAGTGTGAAACGTTATACATCAACTTTATAACACGTTTTCATTTCCATCTCTTATCTCCTGCAATATATTAGGCGTACAATATAATTAAAACATTAAAACAGATATGAAAACTCTCCTTCAGGTGTCGTGTCCCCCGCTGAGAAGAAGATACGAAACATGGTCCTTAACTTCGGCCCGGCACACCCGGCCTCCCACGGGGTGCTACGTTTAGTGCTGGAGCTGGACGGTGAGGTACATATAAAAAAAATATTATGAAAAATTGAACTCAATTTTTGCGTTTCAAATTCTATATGCGTTTTCAATGCGCAACTACGCATGAATAATAGGGGTAGATAATGATAGCCTAGTGGTTAAGAATCTCACCTCCCGCTCCAGTGTGTCGAGGTTCAAATCGCGGCACGCCCCTGTAAATTTCGAAATTGTTAATTATAATTGTTTCTATAGAACATCGTGAGGAAACCTGCATGCCTGTGAATTCTGCCATTGGTCAGCGTGGTGGTCTATGACCTAAACACTCTTATCTTTGACGACCCGTATGGCGCCGTGGTCAATGTGCGGTCTGCCGTTCGGAGGGTCCTGGGTTCGATTCTCAGCGGGGCAGGAATTTTAATGAAGAATTTAGATTTCTGTACCTGGTCTGTGTTTGTGTGCTTATTTCTGTGTGTGTCCATGGCACCCACGACACAGGTAAAATCCTACTGTGGGGCTATGAGTGTGAAACGTTATTTATTTATTCTAACCGGTACCCAGCAGTGCTTATGGGCAGAAATAGCCTTCGACATAGACTCCAGCGCATATGAAGTGTGGAGGCTTATATTGGGTATTCATCTGACATTACGGTCCAACTGCTGGGCACATGTCTCCTCTAGAGATGAGTTTAGGTTAGGTTTATACCGTGTCCACAACTCTGCCCAGGTGCAGATTGGCGGGTGAAAAGTCTTTACAATGTTTTCCTTCACTGTTACAGCAACTAATAATTATAATTAATTTCTAATACGTACTTTCGTATTTTTTTGAGTATGTATCTACATAATAAATTATCTAATTTATAGAGATAGTAAGTGCGTGCCGCGATTCGAACGGCGACCCAACGGCGATAGGTCGAGATTCTTAACGACTAGGCTAAAACGAGGTAATGTTTCCAACACACATGTTGAACGGTAAGAATGGATGTAAAAGTATATCGCAACCTTAAAAAGGACATAAAGTCGATTAATTACCGAAGTGTTTTTATAATCAATCAGGGCATTACGCAAAATACACTTTACGCTATTCAACCATGTGTCAGACAGTCATCAAGCAACGATAACGAGTTACAAGTTAAGCGTAGAAGTAATAATAGGTTGGTAATATAACGTAAACGTTTCTAGCAGACTTGGTAAGTTTCCTTTTGAGTTTGTTTTATTTGCATGTTACAGAAACAAAATGAACTAATAATAATAATATAATATAATAATAATTTATTTAATTCAGGATCATCCCATATTGGTTAGTAAAAACTTAATCTATGTGTTAGTGAGAGCTTATAGACTAACTTAAAAACTAAAACAAAATGCAGCTCCTGGGAGCATGTAGGCCCACACAGTGCAAGAAGTAGGGACAGTCTAACCTGGCCGCTATCATTCTCAAGATACTGTTGGGGCTGAAGAGTTAGATTAATAATTGGTTTCAATTTATAATTTTTATATCATAAGATGAAGAATTTCATTCCAAAGAATCCGTTATAAAATTAATTATCTCGTATGCTCATTATCAAAGCTATACTTTAGTTTCATAATGCTTGTAGTCCGATCTCAAAAGAGTGTTGAGTGAGTTCTTTCCGGCGATTTTTTTCTCTTTCTTTTAGTTCGGTTGCGCCTAGGATAGTCCTCAAAGCCGATGGACACTGCATGAACACTGCTCGATATTTCTACGTTATCTATCTAATATCTATCTTCATCACCATCATCATTAACCCATTATTGTCCCACTGCTGGGCACGGGTCTTCTCACAGAGACGAGAGAGTTTAGGTCATAGTCCACTACTAATATTTATCTATTCATGATGAAACACGAACATTTCTAATTTTGAAACTCAGAATTTGACACCACGTTTCTGTATAACATCATCTACATTTAGCATCTTTCATCGCACGACGTTTACTCGTACGCTATCGAACAATTCAATTAAAACGGTCCCCGTTGGATCGTAAATGCATTTATTCGCTTATGAATAACCATAAATTCTCTAGATTAGTTCAGTATGTCGGTAAGTGGCGACGCGATACATCAATTAGTAAGTAACGCCTATGTTTATTTACATACGTCTTATTTACTTGAAGTGCAGGAACCGATAACAAGTAGACAGTTAGATAAGACGAGTCCCTACACTGAATCTAATCCGCGACATCTTAAGTAGCAACGTATGAAGATATTAACGGCTAAAGATTGTACGTAATCCAGTAGTAGTTTGTTTGTGGTCGTATATCGAAGTTGTCATTCGAAGGCTCACCTGCATCTTTCTGCCGTATGTAGCAGGTTCGGCATCGTTGTATTTTGGCTTAAAGAGCGTGTTTAGGCAGAGGATACAGGACAGGATGCAATCAAACTAAGTCCTCAGGAGTAGCAACGCATCCATGTACAACCCATGAAAAGTACTGCTGTATACAGCAGTTATCGGCATCGTTGTATTTTGGCTTAAAGGGCGTGGTTAGGCAGAAGGTACTGGACAGCAGGCAATCAAAGTTAGTCCTCAGGAGTAGCAACGCATCCATGTACAACCCAAGAAAACTACTGCTGTAAACAGCAGTTATCGGCATCGTTGTATTTTGGTTTAAAGGGTTTGGTAAGGCAGAAGACACTGGACAGGAAGCATTCCAACTTAGTCCTCAGGAGTAGCAACGCATCCATTTACAACCTAAGATTTGATACTACTTTAAGTTGGATGAAGATGTCCATGGCCTGCAGTGACTTCACATCAAGTGGCCTATATGGTCGTTCACATCATCTTATGAAAGAACTGACCTTGAGTCTTATTGACAGTGCGCAGTGGCAATAGTGGTGGCCCAAACCTTATAATTTCCGAGAGGGAGCCAGTACCCAGCATTGGGACAGTAATAAGTCGCTTATGATGGTGATGAAAGACATTCACGGTTTTTATTTTAATTTTATTCAAACGAAATAGCAAAGGAGCATGCTGGTCACCTGACGTTAAGTGGTCACTGTAGCCCATGGACATCCACATCAACTAAGAAGTCCTATCTGATGTTGTACGTGGACGCGGTGCTACTCCTGACGACTAAGATGGAATGTCTCCTGTCTAGTGTCTTCTCCCTAACCACACCCTTTGAACCAAAATACAATAATGCCGTAACTGCTAAATACGGCAGAAAGTTGCAGGCGAGCCTTCGAATTACGACTTCGACATACGACCACAAACAAAGTAATACTGGATTACGTACAATCTTTCATACTGCTGCTTGACGGCAAAAATAGAAGCAGCGGTGATACCGTCGCAAACGAGCCTTCGACATAAGACTCTACCACCATCAATGACGATCTGACGGCTAAACCTTAAATGATCGTACTTTTCATCTTCTTCGCAAATTAGTTTGCAATGTTTACTTAAACTAACTTACCAGGTCGATTGTTGCCTGAAGTTCTGTTGGTTGTGTAAACTAAGCTATACTTTCGATTGTTATCCGAAGCTGTTTGCAACCGTGTTGCTTCGTGTTTGTTATTCCCAGCTAAGCACACGAGAGGTGTCGCTGTGTGTCTAATCAGCTAACTGGTGCACGGTACCGGATGTGGGCTGCTGCGACATGCGAAGGCACAGGGCTGGTGTTAAAACAGAAAATTTAATCAGTGTTTTTCAGTGGACGAGAACTGGGGTCTGAGTTTTCAGATTATAGTTTCACTTACCCTTGTTTGATGGTGGCAGTCTTATGTCGAATACTTACCTGCGGTGGTACCACCGCTACACCTATTTCTGCCGCAAAGCAGCCGTCTGAGAATTGCTGTGTTTCGGTTTGAAGTGTGTGCTCAGGCTGAAGACACTTGATAGGAGGCATTCCAACTTAGTCCTCAGGAGTAGCAACGCATCCACCGACGACCTCAGAAAGGACTTCTGTCCTAGTTAAGGTTTGATGAGGATGTCTATGAGCTGCAGTGAACACTTAACATCAGGTGGTTTGCATGCTCGTTTGCTATTCCCATAACGTATAAAAAAATAACTAAAACGGTATTAGCTATCATAGTTAAGGAATTCTTTGATGATGGAAGAGCTTTAATTTTATCCCACGTTATGTCCAAGGCTATGTTGATTTTTCGATAGGCGTGCCTGCTTCTGCCTACACTGCCTTAAGAAGGCTGCGAGGATTGATGTGTTTCGGTTGTTAGTTAGGCTTCTACTGAGACAGGAACGTCCCAATTTAGTTCTTAGACGCAATGCTTATTAGATGCTCCTTTTTTTCAATTTTCTATGGCTTTGGAAGCTCAAACCCGATTATGTGAAATTACGTTTCGTTCCTAGTCGTGTTTTAATTTCCAGGATACATTTTTAACGTACATATTTCAAATGTAGGCGACTTTTTATGTAGGATAACTATTGCACAGTCCAGTTGAATTGACGGACGCATGATTCTTCAAAATCGGTAGACTACGAGCGACGCTAGACTGGAACATACATACATACATACAAGGGTTGTCAAAATCATTACCCTGCCTTTGCTTCGTCGTGGTTGGGTAAAAACAAGTCTAATTTGTAATGTTTAATTGGCAGCCCTGGACAACTAGCGTACAGTATCAACACTAGTAGTGGGTGCTCGGCTGTTTGCTCTCTCCTCATCTGAAACGTTTGATCGTGGATTTGGGGACAACATCCACTTGTCCGTTGCAGTTCGCAATATTGTCCGTTGCGAAAACCTGATCTAGTACCTTAAATCTTGTTCTGATACTTATTGACATTTAAAATTGAAATATCTGTAAATACGAAGACTGTTCGGCTGATACAATAAAATCAAGATTCTCCTAATACTAAATCATTTATTTTATTTTCGAAGTATTATGCATTGTTCTCCTCTTATTGTCCCATTGCTGAGAAAGGTTATTCTTCAGACGCACCACGCTGATTGGTCGCCTTCACACAGTTTTAGGAACATGCATACGTGCAAAACTTTCAGGCAGGCCTTTACCGTTAAATCGAGTAATAATTTAGCACGCACGCCATTTTGAAAAATCTGTTAAATGTGTGTTATCCCTTAAGCACGGGTAGCGTCTATTTGTGGAATGTATTGAAGTACTTAAGGTGACAGATACGTTCTTACCCGAGTACCTCTTGTCATGCACCTATAATATTTGAAATTCTGCGAAATCATGGTAAATACTATTTATACTATTACTTACATATTATATTTATATTATTTATCAATTCATAAAGTAACAAAATACAGACCAGGCTGGATACTAGTGATAGATCTTTTTAAAATTATAAAGGTATTTAAAGTTTTCTATTAATCCTCTCTCATGTCCCTATGTAAAGGTAATAGTGCCTGCTCTGATCTTTTTACATGAGTAGGTGTGGTTAGACGGAAGACTAGACAGGAGGTATTCCAACTTAGTCCTCAGGAGTAGCGATGCATCCACGTACGATCTCAGATAGAGTTTTATATCCTAGTTGCGGATGCTTGTGAATCACGAACTGCAGTGACTCAACGTCTGCATCCATACTTATATGATTTTTTGATAAAAATACAAAAATTTAAAAACATGTATAATACTTTATTTAATTTCAATTTTCCTTGTTTTGAAAAGATCTGAGGAGAACCTTACCTACTTTTTAATGCTTTGGACAAGCGTGTTAATGGATGGATAATGAAAACTTGGATTTACAGGCCTATGAAGTCAACTCACATTGTGATTGTCAACATCATGTATGAGAAGGGTTATAGTAGCAAAGAACTAATTCAAATTAACTGGTTTTGGACTCGTTCGAAATGGGTTTGCATCCTTTTTTTTCTTTATAACGCAATAATGTAAGAATAAACGACTACATACCCGTTGCAAATATAGGGAATATTCCTACCATACTTCCTGGTCGAAGTACCGATTACAGGGAATCACTTTCATAACATACTTTCCCATTAGCCCAAGACTTTAATTAATATCCATATGAATATACATTCTGTTATCGGAGGTTTTCTCCAATCAAAACTTTGTTATTTATAGCAGAACCGGGTGGCTGGATGTAGACTGAATAGATTTGCATTAACAAGTCCCATGATAACGAATGGGGTCGGTTTTGCATCAAAGATATTATGCTCTTACGGTAGATGGAATATATTATGAACAGAACGTATAACTAATATAAATGGCGACTTGATTATGGAAGAATGCATGAATCTATGTATAGGGAGAAATATGCTGTCATCGTTTATTTCTGGAGAGATATTTGTCTTTTGCAAAGACTCTAGTGAGCTGCTCTTTATAGAAGCGGCAAATGGTCAAATTTATTTTGATGCTGGTAGAGCCTTATAGCGGAGGCTCGTCTGCGGCGGCACCACCGCTATACCTATTTCTGGCGTAAAGCAGCAGTGTGAGAACTGCTGTGTTTCGTTTGAAGGGTGTAGTTAGGCAGACAACACTGGACGGGAGGCATTCCAACGTAGTCCTCAGCAGTAGCAACGCATCCTCACACAATCTCAGGTAGGACGGAATCCTACTTCAGACTGTGGATGTCAATGGGCTGCTGTGACCACTTTACACAAGATGGCCTGCGTGCTCGTTTGCTATTCTGTTCATATAAGAAAATTACGTGATTACAACTCCTCTCCTCTGGGGTCACCAATGGAACGCATCAGTGATTACCCTGTGTACCTTAGAGCTCCTTCGGAGGCAGACGTCAAGTCTCTGCTTGCCTAGTTAAGCATGGCAGCATGCGGCTACAACATAATTAATTCAGGAGTTTCGACCGGCAAGAGTTATATTATTTGTAATTAAATCTACCGGAACGCATGAGTAATAATTGCATAAAAATACCAGCGTCCTATAATCCGTGGAACTTAAAAAGTCCCGTTACAGTAGGAAGCGGTTAATTGGCGTTATATTGCAGTGTGTGCAATAAACAACGAGCGTTTACTGCCGACGGCAGGACATGTCAGAACCGCGCACGAGAACTGGACCACGGGGTTATTGTTCTCTGGACCAACAGATGAGTGGACTGTTCTGCTTTTAATATTAAATCGTCATCAGCATCATCATCAAACCATTATCGTCCCTCTGCTCTCGAGATGAGAGAGTTTAAACCATAGTCCGCCACGCTGGCCATGTGCGGATTGGCAGACTTCACATGACTTTGTTGTGGAGAATTCTCAGGCATGTAGGTTTTCTCACGATGTTTTCATTCACCGTTAAATCGAGAGATAATTATTTTATAATACGCGGATAATATTGAAAATTTTGAATTGACAATATTTCGATAAATTTATGTAGGTGCGTGCCGGTATGTGAACCTCGACTTAACGTAGCAGGGTCGAAATGCTTAACCACTAAGCTATCACTCACTAATATTAAATACCGCTTCTCACATATAGGGATACGAAGACCACACAGACCGGGAACAGATTAGAAATTAATCAATCGTATTTCTGCCCCGCTGGGGACCGGGGCCGGAAATCTCTGAATTGCAGGTCGGCGTGGTAATCAGTGTGCTATAGTTTTGTTTGGCACAATGATCACATGCCAGCTTAATTTATGTCTTGATCATTCTCAGTGCTTGTTTGTAAAATTAGCTACGTCACTTCCTAATGGTTTGGAAGGAGCGCTCTTTTAGCGCCTTTTTTGAATATTTAAGATTAATGTCTAATAAAATAATATCTAAGATTAAGTGGATAGCATTTTCGTGTGGTCAGTGGTTACTGGTCACTACAATCAATATCAAACCAGCATTCAACTTAAAAAGCCTTCAGGTATACGAAAGTATTTGTACGTTATTTAACAAGAATGAACAAGCACGCAAGAATGTATTGACGACCAAAGCTTCCAAATATTTATCGGATTAATAAAGCAAGTTCTTTAAAACGGAAAGATCGAATCGTACTGAACTGAGAAGCACTGACTAGTGCAGAAGAACAATCTTCGAATGGGAACTATATTTTGAAAGAAGCAGTGGCGTAACTAGCCTTTGCGGGCCCCAATGCAAAAATTTAAGTACCCATTTGACTATTATGAAAACGAAAGTGGACTCGTAACGAAATCGGCTGGTTGGCATAAGATACTGAAAGCTGAGACAGCTTTTGTACTTCTCCATTTTTTCAAATCGCTCTCACGGAAGAACGGGTACAGTGAAATTTAGTAAAAAAATTGAGCTGACCATTCTTAGTTTTTTACAAAATAGGTAAGAATCTTATTGCTCATCCTCGTAAAAAATAATATAGTTTTTATTTTGAGAATTTAGGACACGTTTTCGTTGCGATTTTTTTTTTACTTCTATAAGGGCCTCCTCGAAAAATAATCATTTGTGACGCGCTGGTGCCCCCTTGATTCAGGGGCCCCATGCAACCGCATTGGTTGCATTAGCATAGTTACGCCGCTGGAAAGAAGTACAAGCAGCCCACCAGCTCATCAGCTGATAACCTAAGATCTGGATTACTGCATGCACAATATACGGAGCTGGTTGATTGGCACTACTTATGGGTGATCGAAGTCCAGCAGATAGACAGTTAGATAATTCGACATTTACGCAATTGAACCCGAACTCAGAAACAAATCATACTTAACCCAGATTCAGCAGAAAGGTTTAACTGGACCAGCGTTGTTAAATCTTTTCTCATGTACTCGATTTATTGGCTCAGGATGTGAACGATGTAAGTGCGTAATTGATCCGTAGAATGTTCTCGTAAAGACGAAAGGCATTTCAATTAGGACAAATAAATCTTATCTTATTGGAGATAATTTCCGCTTTATGTACGGTAGTTTTATCGTTAAGGTTTTATAGTTATTTGGAGTACTTGGTATGTGGAGTTTTGTGATTGGACGTTGTTGTTTCAGTAACGATACTCCGATTTTTGTTTTAATATAATAACGGCATAGTAACAGAGTATGTTAGGTGATCACTGCAGCCCATGGACATCCACATCCTACCGCAAGTAGGTTCGAAGTCCCATCTAAGATTGGACGTTGCATTGCTGAT
>DWKW01003253.1:0-10174 GCA_018250115.1 Doberes anticus
CCCTTAGTCCACCACGCTGCCCAAGAGTGGGTGGGCGGTCATATGCTTTAAGAACGTTGTGGAAAGGCAGGTTTACTTACATTTTCTTTCATCGGAAAACAGGCGAAAATTAGTTTCTAAACTAATTTGTTCGTAGTATTGAAACTTTAGACCTAATATGTATGTATGTTTTATAGTTTCTGATAGCCTTTGTATATGGGTCTATTATAATTGATATTACAATGAATTAAGGTACTTAAGGTAGGAATTTATGTCACTTATTTATCTTATTAGTTCTGGAATTTGTGTAGACAATATAAATTGTATGTTAGATGCAAATAGGTAAATGCTATGTTATAATTAGCGAACTATGAAAATTCTAATTTGACTTCGTAAATCAGTATGCAATTTGTTTAATGGTATATTTTAATGCAAATTTTCGACCTCCCTGGTCGATTAAATGTCGTTTTTAAATAATCTACAGATTATATCAGATTTATGGTATTCGCAGCTGTGCATATATTTAAATGAATTTATTATTTATTGTTAGTTAAACAGTGTGAACACTACTGTGTTTCGTTTTTAAGATTCTAGTTAAGCAGAAGACACCGGACAGAAGGCACTTTTTTATTATAGGAGTAGCAAACGAGCATGCAGGCCAACTGCTTAAGTAGTAACCATCTTAAGTAGTCACTGGGGCCGATAGACATCCACGTCCAACTTCAAATAGGGCCGAAAGCCTTATCTGAGGTTGTACGAACATGCGTTACTCTTCCTGAAGACTAAATTGAAATGCCTCTTGTCCGATGTATTCTGCCTAAACACTGCTGCTTTACGGCAGAAATAGGCGCCGTGGTGGTGCCGCAGAAGCCGATCCTAGTCCAACTAGTAACACTAAGTAAATTAACCAGTTATGTTTAAAATCTCTGTCAAAGCGAGGATTGGTAAGTATTACACGCGTTAAGAAACAATCAAGAAAATTCTTAAGCCAAAAGGTATAATACTCAAGATATTTCCTTCTATTACATACACAACACTGTAAAAATCAAAATCGCTTGACTTGGCTAAAACTTGTATGGTTACATTAAAATGTAACTTGACTTCGGATTCCAAGCTTCGATAATCCGGAGAGGAAAGATCAGAAAACATCTAGTGTATTCACTAGTCTAGTCTTGTAAATTTTTTTACATGATCAAATTTAATATTACTATCTGTAGTTGTTTTTCTTTTATTTCGATTGTGATATTATAACCTGTAGCTATCCTCCTAAAAATCTTGACAAAAAACATGGAGGCTGTTTGTCCTCCGATCCCATTTATCACGCGACTGCTGGCAACACTACGGGTGACGCAAGTGGCCACCCGTCCGTGACTGTCGAACACTCCTTGATGGCAGATACCTAACTTGTCCTATTTTTACAGATGCCCCAGTCAACTCAACGATTGGACCAATGTCACGACTAATGAAAAATGTTATTACGTAAATTTATACATACACGTAAATTCATCTATATAACGTACTTACGTACGTAGACAGAGTCTACTGCCAAGTGTTGCCCTGTTTGGCGCCAAACAGAGTAGAGTTTTTGTTATATTGTTCTACTACGCTTGCATTGAGTTTACCTCAAAGCATCTATAATGTTACTATCATATAAAGAAAAGCCTTTCTTTTTTTTATTAAGAACTTGAATAATGTAGTCTGAACAACATTCTTGCACGATTTAAATATAATAATTAATTTCAAAGATTCTCAGATTTGTCTTACATAATTTGTTGAAAGAAAAGCGTACCTATGAAGTGAAACATAGAAAGTTACTAGTTTTTTAAATAATGAAACATTAATGTCACAACGAAAAATAGAAAATCCCATTACATAAACAGACTCGAGCGTTAATTTAAACTACGCTGGCTTGAATAAATCATTATTAATAAATAAATAATAATTTGCTAAAATCAAATTTATTCTTATTTATTTATATTTACCAATGAACATGAGATTAAACTAAAGCTGTAATCTTAAAAAAAAAGAATTATTGATAAGATTGCATAAATATCTGAGATATGTTCTTATGATTCACGAGTGTCGTGTTGATGCTCGTTAATTTATTTTCTATCTATTGAAATATTCGTAAAATTTTAACAAATTCTTTTAATCAACGAAAATAAGCTACAATAATTTTAAATAAAAATTTATTAAAACTGGAATGGTCGTATTGAAAAAAAAGTATATTCGTATTCATTGTAACGGACCGAAAATAAATTATTCGATTATTTATAAATGTGTAAATGTATAAATTTATGGGAGATTTCGAAATTGGGCAACACGATAGCAGCCACAATATGAAACCGTTGAAAGTTTTTATAATTAATATTATATACCCATATTTCTTTTATTTTAAAATACTTTACCCGACTATTTTCCGAGAAGGCTTACTGTACATTTAAAATAAAAAATAGTTATCCTTATTAGTTAAATTATTTTACATACGTGAGCTTTCATTTCAAAGGCACTATGAATACCAGGATCCAGGATTTGCATACGATAACACAGTAGTGCGTAACCGAATCGTGATAGGGATATGCAAGCGCGACTATCGGGAACAACGTGACCGGCGCGGGATTTGCATTCAGGAAATGGAATAAAAATGCTTAAATTTTGAGATGCTTTAGTGCGATAGCTTGTCCGACAATACCCAAGATAGTTAATGTATATCATTAGCGCAGATATTCAGTCAGAGATAAGAATTAACAAAATTAAATACAGACAAACTACTAATTCTCCCAAAAATGGTAATCCATTAAACATTAATGCGAGAATTGTATCAAAATCTGTTGCGATGCATAACATCCGTTATTGTCTGTTTCACCGAAAAAAACAAATCGATATCAAAGGAGGAGGAAAATCATAACAATAATGAATACACAAAATTTTTTAATAAATTTTCTTGTCACTTTCACCATGTATTAAACAACCAATTGTCCGACTGACAATAACGACTTAAATTTATGAACCGAACTGACATCTTACAACATAATAATTCGAACAATGACCATTATGAAACTGCGGACGATTTTATCCGGAGCTATCTCCAGATTCAAATAGCGGACGTGAAATCACGCGGAAGTAGTCGAACCTTTTCAGATATTCAACCGCGAACATTACGCTCCGATAAGAAACGATCCTATAATCTACTCGAAACAAAGGTTGTACGTGCCGAAGCATTATTTATAGTGATATTAATATTAGATACTTTAGATTGTTTATAATTCATTTTATGAATTGAAAAATTCCTATATAAAATTAATGTTGGTTAAACATTCATCAAGGTAACAGCTTGTATTTATAACAATTTAATTTTTATGTGCTTTTTATTTCATGTTTAAAAAAAAATCTAAATTCTTTATGTGTACAATAAAAAAATACAATTTATATTTAGTATTTTGAGACTACCTAGTAAGGATATACCTGTGTCAGGTAGCCCCCTCTTCCATAGCGTTACATGTTGTAGTTACAGTAAGAAGTTAATAATAAAAAGCAACTTAATTTACTAAAAATTAGATAATGTCAAGAGCTTCATTAATAAAATCAAAGAACTTAACATAAGTATAAGTTGTGATCGTGATAAGTGATTGTTAGCCTCGTGGTTAAGAATCTCGACGGCTCCGATGCATCGGGGTTCGTTTCCTAGCCTCTTTATTTTTCTCACGAATAATTCACGAAGAGACGTGCCGTGGCAGAATAAATCAAGACACTTGGCTGAAATGTACGTACAGAGAAATAGGGACAACCCTTTAAATAATAGCTACGTTTTATGTGTTTCATTAAATTCAAACTTTTATTTGAAATTGGAACAACAGTGTTTTAAAGATTTTGCGTAACTGGAACTCGTTAGGTGTTTTATTTCTTGCGTTGCTACTCCTGAGGCTAAGTTGGAATGCCTCTGTCCAGTATCATCTGCCTAACCACACCCTCCAAACCGAATCATAGCAGCTCTCACACTGCTGTTTTACGGCAGAAATAGGCGCCGCAGGCGAGTCTTGGACAAAAAACTCTACCACCATCCATAAAAATTAACTTTTAAAAGCGATGAGCGTGGAATTTTTAAGTTGTTGATTATCTATCTGCTACGGCCAATAAGTCGTACGTTATTTCACCTACGAATATGTACATCGAAAAGAGGTGCACTTATAACCGGTCTTAGTCTGAACACCAAGAAATCGTGACTGAAATGAGCCGATGTGGGCTAGGAAACGTCACTTTGACCTATTAGAGTCGATGTAGTTATATGGCTTTCGTGACACTTTAAAGTATTATCGGATTTTCGAAGCCATGTTTCAAACCGGGTCATTAATATGGGAGGTCAAATTCTAGAGCGCTGTGTTTATGTTAGACCTCGTATAATGTTCTGTTCATAAGCTTACGAGTTTGTAGTCCATTATAATAACTGAATACTGTCCTATAATGAATTTAAAATGCAAAAACAAAGTGTATAAAATTTGTTGTATCTGCAGCCTTTGTTTGTGTCAAGCTGACAAGTCATTGCCTTTGTGCGATGGCCAGAAGAAGTGACCTGATGAGCACCCAATAGTTGTATGCAAAAAGAGTCATAGCCAAGCTTTATATTTACGCAGACTACATCATGTGTTAATGGTGTTTAAAGTGATACGAGTACTTACAGACATACATATATTACTAGGAACTGTTGTGTTGTTACAATTTATAATAATGGATCCATAAATAATTTCACAGCCTACAACCGCTTAGAATTCATACTAGCGTAGTCCTTCCGATGGTGGCAATTGAGTATGCAAAAGGGCGTCTATCGGCGATATAAAGAACACGAAGGATTGTGACGGCAATTCTAATTGGCCACATTTGACACACGGTTAGTTATGGGGCCCTTTGTTGCCAATATTGATGGGTTGTTTGTCATATTACCAATGCTTTGTTATATTTCTAGAATTTATTTATGGGTCTGCCATTTAATTGAGTATCCATTCCTACCGAAGAGAGCGGCTGTTGCAGGAATAGACTCAGTCAAGCGGTTAACGGTAGTTTTAGAAGCGGACCAAATGCTGAGTTACATGTATGAAAAATATATAACCTATTCATGACTACAAATTGTGAAGTTAAACAAATATTTTTTTTGTAAATTTTTTTACTTGTGTTTTTTTGTTTCAATCTTTATATTACGTGTTTGAAATGATGTGTTTAAGCGGCAGTAATGAGCCTAGTGAACAGACCTGGTTTTTTTTAAAATTATGTGTGTATAAGAAATAAATCAGTCGCTTTAACGGTGAAGAAAAGCATCGCGAGGAATGTATCGATAATGTTATCAAAGGCATATGAAGTCCGCCAATCCGCACTTGGGCAGCGTGGTGGACCATGCTCATCTATGAGAGGAGACCCATGCCCATCAGTGACACAATACAGGATTGACGATGATCGTGGGTTTGCATGAAAATTAGATTCATGATAATTGAAAGAAAGTTATTATGTGATATTTCTTAATAATTCAGATATTTACATAAATTTTGGTTTATATTTTTTAAAATTAACAGAATATGCAGCCCGTGGACATCCACATCGAACTACAACTAGGATGAAAGTCCTATCTGAGGTTGTATGTGGATGCGTTGCTACTCCTGAGGACTAAGTTGGAACGCCTCCTGTCCAGTGCTTTCTGCTTAACTACACCCTTCAAACCGAAACACACAAGTTCTCGTACTTCTGTTTTACGGCAGAAATAATTTCAGCGGTAGTGCCGCCGCAGGCGAGCCTTCGTTATAAGACTCTACAACCATTAAAATACTCTACCACCATCGAACATTACGCATTTTGATGACTCATATGGCGCCGTGGTTAACATGCGGTCTGCCGTTCAGAGGGTCCTGGGTTTGATTCCTAGCGGGGCAGAAATTTCAATAATAAATTTACATTTCTCTACCTGGTCTGGGTGTTTGCTTGCTTCTGTGTGTATCCATGGCACCCACCACACAGGGAATCCCAGTGAGGGGCTATGAGTGTGAAACGTTATTTATTTATTGTTATTTATATTTACATACACATACACACATCTCTCATATATGTACACACATCTCTTAGTACGCTTAAGCAACAACAAAATGAAGGTTTATTGTTTCACAGTCTTCACCTTTCATCGTAAGCAAAGGAATCCTTTTGAGGCAAATTCTTAAGTGTTCACTTTTCGTTAATATTAAACGCTGAACAAAGCTTTCATAAGCTGAGTAAATATCATAAATCTTAGGTCTTTCCGTTCGCTTATTGTTGTCTGAGGATCTTGAACTTACTGAAATACTTTTGTTCCAGATTAACTGCAGTATGCCTAAGGATTCCACTTATATCTGCACAGCTAACGAATATCGAGGTTGGACTGCCGGTGAGTATTTACCTGAAGATACGATTATATTTAAAAACAATCTTTTGTACGTCATCCGATACACTGTTCCACGGCTTTTTTGCATTGTCTTATCTGAATTTGAGTTGAGTCTTATTTGAGTTGTCAAGTGTATTCTGCCTACCTTCACCCTTCAAACCGAAACATAGCAGTTTTCACATTGCTGCTTTACGGCAAAAAAAGGTGCAGCAGTGTTGACGCCGCAGGCGAGCCTCCGACTCAATATTCGAATTCGTGGATGTGCACTGGCCACAGTGTACACTAAACAAAAATATACCTGTACGCTTGTTTGTTTCTTATTTGTTAAAAAAAAGATTATGAAAAAGAAGGAGAACGATGGTTTGTTGTGGTTTAGAGCATAAGTACGTACATAGTATAATGGTGCGTTGCCTTTAAGTTATAAAACGCTTCGCACGCAATGTTCTATAATCCCCTCTGTCTTGTTATAGACATACACAAAGACAAGAAAGAACACACCCAGACTAAAAACAAGATTCTAAATTCATATCTAAATTCTTTAAATTTCTGCTCCGCTGGAAATCAAACCAGAACTCTCTGAATCGCAGGCTTGCGCGTTCACCACTGGTCGTCAAGTTGCTATCTAAAAGTGATAAAATTAATATTATACATCATTAACAGAGTGAAAATTCTCAAATGAAGTAAAGTCGTAGTCGTCGGTGGACCACCTCGAATTAACGTTATTCTGACAGCCATCAGGGCCGTATTTCCAGGCTTATTATGATCAGAAAAGGTACTTCAGCGATTGTTGTTACTTTACTCGTTTAAAAATATTTTGAAAAATTTATAATAAACACTCATACGATAAGAATATCTGGTCACCCGTAACTTGAGTCAACCGCTTGTAGAGATGCTTGAAAAATATCCTAGCATCTGAACTCCCATGGCCCCATGGTTTAAACACCAAAAGGCAGAAATATGTACCTACTCTGTAAATATTTCTGTTGAATCTAATATGATAATCAAATATTTTCACTCAGAACAATAAAATCATTTAGCATACATGCTCGTGAGTTAACTATGGCATTGTCATGTTTGCCAATATTTATAATACAAAATCTACAAATAATGTTCATTAGGATAAATATGAGTAACATCAAAGCGAATTTTCAATACAAGCCGAATGCGTGAATGATTAATTATTTATTCATAGTTATGTCGATATTGTGAGGAGAGTGGCATTGTATTATCTAATCGTATGGTTCATTTGTAGTGTGAACAAGCAAAGAGGAAATACCGCTTTTGCTGTACCTAAATGCTTACGACAATAAAGCTAATTTTAGGCACAGTTCTTGAGTCTTATTGGCTCAATCATTTAAATTCAAAATCAATAAATATATTAAACCTACGGTACGGTAGGTACGATACGGTAGAATTTTGCAAAAAGAACTGGGACACGTTGAAAATAAGTAACAGAACGTGTAAAGTTTTTTTTTAAAGTTTTTGTCCGTGCCTATGTATGTCGTCAAGCAAAAACCATTAACTAGATTAAAAATCTAGGTACTACTAGGTTATGTTTTATAATAGGCTGGGATAGACCTAAGTCCTAGCCTAGTGGTTAAGAATGTCGACCTCCCAATCCTGTGGGTTCAAATCTCGGCACGCACCCCTAAATCTCGAAATTATTTCCAAATTATGTGCGTATAAGAAATTAATTATATCTTGATTAAACTATGAAGGAAAACATCGTGAGGAAACCTGCATGAGTGAGAGTTCTTCAAAATATTCTCAAATGTATGTAAAGTCTGCCAATCTGCACATGGTCATGGTCAGGAGACCCGTGCCCAGCAATGGGACAATAATTGGTTGATAGGTTACAGACTAATTAAAATTAAGTGTATTTACTTTCTTTACACTATGAAGTGAAATAAAACATAAAAGTTTGCAGTAACTTTATATAAAGCATGATGCTATAATCCACTTAAGAAAAGTAAAGCACAGAAAAAAATATTGTCATTCACTCTTTTATCGAACGCCATTTTTTTTTAAATGTTTATAGAATAGCAAACGAGCACGCAGGTCACCCGATGTTAAGTGATCACTGCAGCCCATGGACATCCACATTAAACCTCAACTGGGACGAAAGTCCTATCTGAGGTCGTACGTGGATGCGTTGCTCATGAGGACTAAGTTGGAGTGCCTCTTGTCCGGTGTCTTCTGCCTAACTACACCCTTCAAACCAAAACACAGCAGTTCTCACATTGCTGCTTCACGACAGAAATAGGTATGGCGGTGGTGCCGCCGCAGGCGAGCCTTCGACAAAAGACCACCTACCACCATCAAAATTATGAGGCTATAATCAACTTAAGAAAAGTAAAGCAAAGGAAAAAATATTGTCATTCACTCTTTTGACGAACGCCATTAAATACATTTGAGCACTTTCTAAGACAAAAAGCCGTCGAATACTGGGAAATACTCTCGGCTGGCCTAGTACAGATTAGCGGACTTCAGATGCCTTCGAGAACATCACAAAGAATTCTAAGGCAGGTTTACTCACGATGTTTTCTTTCACCATAATAACGAATGACAGTAAATTTCTAATAAGCGTATAGATTCGAAACTAACAGATATTACAGTAGACTATAGATTCTAATAGCTAATGGAATAGGTACCACAGGGGCACATAAGGAGGTAGCCGAGTAAAGTTTACTTTTTGATCCCTCACTCCTAAAAAAATATTAATCTTTTTAATTACATCCCATAGGTTAAAAATACCCTAATTTATGTACGAAGAGGAAGACATAAATATCTTCATGAATTTCATCATAGTTCGTTCGATTATATTAGTCGAATTATGACCAGACATAAAATGATTTACGGCTGGAATTTATTACGACGAATTCCTTGACTTACGTTTTTCTAACCTTGACATTGTACAGTACCTATGACGCAACCAATAACCCTGACTGCAAACAGTTCCGATAAAAGCGCATATGATGCAGCGCGACATCATATAAGACAACATATAAGATCCTATGGTGGTAGAGTCTTATGTCGAAGGCTCGCCTGCGGCGGCACCAACTGCGCACCTATATCTGCGGTAAAGCAGCAGAATCAGAACTGCTGTTTTTTTGTTTTGAAGGGTGTAGTTAAGTAGAAGACACTGGACAGGAGGCATTCCAACTTAGTCCTCTGGAGGAGCAACGCATCCACATACAACCTCAGATAGGACTACCGTCCTACTTGAGGTTTGATGTGGATGTCCATGGGCTGCACTGACCACTTAACATCAGGTGGCCTGCATGCTCGTTTGCTATTCCATTTGATAAAAAAAAACTAATTAGATATATGAATGTGAATTTAGGACAGATACGGACAATGCGCAAGCAGATATAGGAAATTAAATCCACGCTGATGAAGTCGCGGCCAAAAGTTATTTGTTTTATAAATACACGAAGCTATAAGTTTTTCAACAAGAAAGCAATAATCGCTTGCAGAGTAGTTGAGCTCTTCCCGATTAACGTATCTAATCGTAGACGATGAGGCAAGAGGATACTCGTAAGGTGCACTTCGTTCACGATAGTCATTCCGTGTGTGGTCGATGCGGTTACCAACATCTATGAATTAAAATTTGTTTTACATTACCTTTTAGTGCAGTTTATGAAAATATTTCCCACGCACGACGTTAAACCCCGTCAAACTATTTTACATTTGGCTTTATACAGACAGAAATCAGGTTTAATTTTTTTTTTTTTTTTTTTATCTTGAAAGAATAGCAAACGAGCATGCAGGTCACCTGATGTTAAGTGGTCACTGCAG
>DWKW01003254.1:0-10174 GCA_018250115.1 Doberes anticus
AAACTAGCTTTAGATTAGATTAAAAAATTTGGTGGCTCTTGATACTTCGGGATCGCAAAGTAATGATGCGTACGTATCGCATATGTTGTATGATATGTGTTTATAAAAAATGTGTGTCCGGAATCAATTCGGGATACATAAATCCGCCTTAATAACAGATATTTGATGGAACCGATTACCTATGAAGGCTCATAAGATTTTACAGCCTTTTTTTAAAAGACGTAGAAGTAGGACGGACAGACAAACGGCACAGGCATAGTAATTAATAGAACTCCATATGAATTAAGATATATTATTATCATTATTTAAAAGTACCATATCACTCTATCTCCTCCCGGATACAGTAGCCCTTTTGGAGATCCTGGCAACAGATCGTTTTGATTTCCACCTTGAAATAAAATACAACTTTAACTATTAGGTAATGTCTATATTTTGCGCTAAGGTTAAGCAAATAAGTATAATCACAAATATAACGAAACTCTGTGAAACATTGTAGTAGTCAATATTTGTTCTGACAACTAGAAATTGATGAGCCCGTAATGATGATGGTAATACTATTTCGTTTAGGTACAGATAGCTTCTATCTTAACATCAGTTTGAGGACATGATTGCTTATTTACGACGATTCCAAACAAACGAGCTTTTGGACAATACAGTACATCTTACATTATGCAGCTAAAACTAAACTAAACTAGTGCTTCTAAAATATTAGATACATGTTAAAAAATTAAACTGATTTTGATTAAGCATAACAATGTTGTTTATAATATTATTATTTATTATTACTTAAAATATGACTTCTGAGTTCTAAAACACACGTAAACTATTTAAACAACTATGTATGATGGTGGTAGAGTCTTATGTCGAAGAGGCGGCACCACCGCGGCACCTATTTCTGCCGTAACGCAGCAGTGTGAGAACTGCTGTGTTTCGGTTTGATGGGTGTGGTTGGGCAGAAGACAACGGACAATAGGCATTCCATCTTAGTCCTCATGAGTAGCAACGCATCCACATATAACCTCGGATAGGACTTTCGCCCTTAGTTGAGGTTTAATGTGAATGTCCATGGGCTGCAGTGACCACTTATCATCAGGTGGCCTGCATGCTCGTTTGCTATTCTATTAACATAAAAAAACACTAAAGTTGAAATTAAAATGATTGACTGAAGTCATTTAGAACCGCCCGAGCCATGACTAGTGACTGTTGCCTTTCACACTTTACTCTTTTTAGAAGGTGTTCGACATTCCACAAGTCTGAGACCAAGTTCAAGTCGCACAGCCGCTTTTACACCGTCGCGTAATACCTTTCAGCCTACACTAATTGTTACGAACTTATGTTTGTACGTAAGACTGCAAAATAAATGTCCATATCGTCCAAATACATATATGTTAATTATTTTAAACACACACATGTTACTAGACGCTTTCGGTTTGGACTAAGGATGTTACCGAGATTTGAATCCGACTCTGAAAAGTCGTAACTTTCGAAAACCGTCCACAAAATTTAAAACCGCTGCTCGTATTTAACACTTTTCTGATACAGCCTTACACCTGTCTCGGTTTAGACCCATCTGTGTACCGTTAAACTTGTACGTATTTTTATTTTCAAGTAATCGGATATCGGATTCATTTCCTTTATATTATTCTACATGAACAGGACTTCTTAGCCTCGACCTTCCCGACGTAATAAATAAGTGAATAAAAGTAAAAAAAAAATTTTTTATTTAATAATAAATGAATCAAATAGATAATTTATTATTTATGCCTACGTCCTTAGATGTAGTATTATTACGATTACGGCGATAAACATACATATATTACATTTGTGGTAGTAGTATACAATGTGTTTTTATGATGAAACATACATAAGATATAATGTGTTGTTAATATAATAGTACAGTCTTATATCAAAACTTAACCTGAAACATTATAAAATGTTGACTTCAAAACGAAATCGCAGGATATGTGATATTTTATCTGTATGTCATTACTATCAAATCAAACAACCGATAAGTAAAAGTTAATAAACGTCACTGCATTTCGAAAGGACTGCACATAATTTATTCATGGTATCATTTGCATATTATTCACGACCGATTTCCGCTGCGAAATCTTAAACTTGATTTTTAATATCTTGATCGACAAACACTACTCTTTCTGAAATAGATATAAATTAATTATGAGACTAAGTGTACATTGTTACTGGATATTACCTATATTTATAATTATACATACATGCATATGTATTGCATTATTAAAAAAGTTACGACTATCGGTAGATAAAATAAATGCATTGTTTTCCCTCTATCCCTAGTATTTTGTTGCTGCATATAGTGTCAATTTATATAATGTATTAGTAAAATTATTAAACATAATTATATAATATTATAAGTAAAAATATAATATAAAACAAATACTGGTATACGCCATGAGTGATAGAAAAGTTCGTATCCAGTTACGAGTAGTAATTTTATTTTCGGTATCTTATTAAGCTCAAATCGAAAAAAACATATATTTTATTTAATATAAAATTCACATTTTCTACTGTTAAACAAAAATAAAAAATAAAAATGATCAGTCTTACAAATATATGTTTATCTTTCAAGGTAATAGACGACCCATATGGTGCAGTGGTCAACATGCTCGTCTGCCGTTCTGAGGGTCTTGGGCTCGACTCCCGTCAGTGAATTTTTTTTAATTTATATTTCTGACTGTTTATGTGCTTATTTTGTGAGTGAGGCACCCACGACAAAGGGAATGAGTGTTTTTATTTATAGAAGTACTAAGTATTAAATAGTGCACAGAGACACTTAGTAGTGTTTTAGTCGTATTTTATGAGCAGTTAAGAATTTTTATCTACAGAATGTTGTATAAGTTATGTGGTGTAAAAACATCGCTGTAACGAACGTAATGCCTTGTTTGTTATACTCTATTTGTAAATAGAGTAATTTTATTCAATGAGCCTATGTACTAGAATTTTCCTTTAAAGAAAATCCTCTTTTAGAAATGTTAGTGATTTTGACCTTGATTTCAAATTATGAAAATAAGCCATACGACCTAAGATATCCTGTTATTGATATACATATATATTGTCATGTTAATAGCTGAAACTTTTTTTGGTGGTTTTTATGTCTAAGGGCAAGGTTTTATGTCTGAAGCTCGCCTGCTCAAGCACCACCGCTGCACCTATATGCACCTATTTCTGTCGTAAGCCGCACCAATGTGAGCGTAGTTATTTTACAGTTTAAAGGTTAGGCAGAAACCACTGTGCAGTAGGCATTCCAACATAGTATTAGCCACGCATCCACGTATAACCTTAAGCAGGACTTCGGACCTATTTAAGGTTGGATGTGAATGTCTATGAGCTTTAGTGACTGGTAAAGAGGATGCTCGTCTGTTACTCCTTTTAAAAAAAAATCGTCTGCTCGACACAATCTTTCCGCTTAAAAGAGTGAAACCGGATTTTACCTGTTATCTATCTTATTTATAATTCATAACAAAATGCCCTATATCTATAATTCATAACGAAATTCCCAATTTTCTACCCACAAAAACTTCTTCGTCAGCCAGGTAGGTTTTTAGCAACGTATAACTTTATTATAATTCCTATTAAAAGAATTATTATTTTTTTTACACATTTCTGTAATGCGCCCACAAAACCGAAGAACATAGTCAAATTAAACATTTTGTTCAACAATCTTAAAGAATTTTGAATGTACGTACGTAAATTCCAAGTTGGTTTTTTATGTAAGGTAATATTTTTTTCGTTCAGGATAAGTAGATATTAAGATCAAGAAAAGGAGAAATACAGTTTGACATTCAAATAATGTTTAAAATTCATTAAATATTATGAAATTAAACTTCGTTAATAAATGGTGTATCAACGAATTATATCGACCTCTTACTTTTTCCTTATATTAATATTTTATCTCCGATTAAGCTTTAAAAAATGCAATATAATATATTAAGATCGTGACTGACATTAAGTGTATATAAAAAAGTCAAACGTGGCCTTAAATAATATTCAGAGGAGTGGCGAACTATATATTTTCCCTATCCTCCCAGTAACAGTAGTAATATGGCAGCAATAGTTGACATGACGCCCTTGCGGCCGGTCACGGTAAAGCTCGACAGGACATAAACAATAATGAGACCGGAATACTTTTTATCATATTCAACAATAAAAACTCGTTGCAAACTGATACCTAAAAGTAAAAGTGGGCAATATCAATAGAAAAAAAAAAATTGACTTGCCATGGAATGGTTTGGAATGCGCAGAGTGCATAATAGAAAAGCGATATGGAGTCGTGTAACCGAGGTTCCGGAGGTTCCCCACGACAAGCTCGGTGAAGCTGTATAGACCAATAAAGCCAACAGCATGTGACATTAAAAAAAGGAAAAACCAAAAATACGGGAAATGCTTAAGTGCATAATTTTAATCATGGGATCACGCGATACACGGTTTCATTCCCAAGAACATTGAAAGTGATAATGGCACGCAGAAGGACATGTTTTCAGCGAGGATGACATTGTTGCCTGTCGCACCGCAACAAGTTAAATATTGATCAGCCTTTCACTCCGGGGCAAAAATGATGTAACCATTACGCAAATTTACAGTCAATGTCTACAGCAAAGTTTCACGCAGTCAAGTTTGACGTGACACGTTCATATCATGTCTATAAATAATATACAAACAAACTTGGTATCATGTCGTTAAATTTTATATAACCACCATTTGACTTGATCTACACAACGGAAAATATGAATAAACTAGAGCGACTCTGGTTACTATTCAAGCGGTTTTGATTTAAATGCCAGTTACGTATGATAATAGCTTTCTTAGATACATTTACAATTAAAAGTGAAAATTACAGAAATCACTCAATTGTACTCGTAGAATAGTCCCAGGTATCGCTGTCGTGATCTCTCGATCGCTGCCTCCGATCTGAGTCCGCTTAACGTAGCTTTTCTTTCTTCCTGACGAATAAAAACTGTTGGAATGATACAGAAATTTAATTGTCAAATACTAAAAAAAATCCATCAAAAAAGGACGAATGGGAGTTAGGACAGACTTTCACGATCTGTCTGCGGCAGTTCGTAACAGTATTACCTTGCCGATTTTCTCCATGATCCCAATTATTATGTAATAAACGAGCCTTAAAGAAAACACGCTCCTACCTCTAATTATATACACGTCTGTAATCATCTTGCTGGTTTTTAAAAGGACCTAGCGCTAAACAATCGACCGTTATTCAGCTTCATAGTTAAAATACTTCATATGAATTTTGTGTATTATTATCGATAAGACTTTAAGTGGTGCTAACTGTTACTATAGTGGCTACCTTAAAGAGTTCTCCTTCTTTTAAAAATAAACAGAAAAATCTATCTATGCATAGATATAACAAAATTCTGATTAAAAAAACCGTCTGAACATTGTCCATGCAGATACTTATGCAGCGGTGTAACAAAATAATATGATTTTCTCACATAAAGAGGTGGATATAGTGGCTTTAGTGGCAAATAAAGAGTGACTGCAAACGTATATAGGAAACTTTGTTGTCCTAAATCTATGTGGATAGTCTCGAGTACGAGCAAATGCTAGTTTAAATATCTATAATACGTTTTCGAAGTTATTGTCACTGGATGTAAACTAAATTTAACTTGGAATTGAACTAAAGATCTAATTTGATAAGTGAGTTAAGCTTTACTTTACGTTCTCATTGTGCATTTGTACATTCGAGTCGGGAATGGCAACATGTTTATTTAGCTTCGCTGTTGAACACGTTTGTTCGACAAGGAGCAATTCGAGATAGAAGTTTCGTACTCGCAGTTCAGTACTTACTCAATCTAAAGGCTTCGCGATTGAGAGCCATATTTAGTTTTGACCTATTCCTATACGCAATGTCGTAAATTACTCGTACTTAAGATTGTTTATTGTACTTGAAGTGTCTTCACACAGTCTTCCATAAGGAAGACGGAAGAAGGAAGGTGCTATATAATAGCACCTTCCTTCGACCTCAGACAGTAGGATGTAAGATACCTGATACTCATTGGTCACTGCAGCCCCTATTATATTTGCTTTTTCGTCTTGAAGACTATTAGGAATAACTGCTGTCCTAGTGGATTCTTCCAGCCACATCCTTCACAGGAATATAGTCGCATGGGCGCAGCGGTACAACCAATAATGTACAACGCATTTATTTAAAGAAAATCTTATTGCAAGCTTTAAGTTATAAGAGCAACAAAACTGAGCAATTGGAAGTCCAACAAAGGCTTTTAGTTGTGGATATAAAATTTTTAGATGTAAAGTGCACGTTAATGTTTACTTACAAACTGTATTATGCAACATTAATCTTTTGTAAGCTTTCTAAAATAGATTATCTGTATGTCACAAATATAAAAGATTAATATAACTAATATACGCCGCATATGAGTAATAAAAAAAATCCAATATATCGAACCTCTAAATTATAGTATGGTGGCAAGTACCTTTTAATTAAAAGGTTTTACATCAGGGATTACTCGAACGATCTTGTTCAAATTTATGGCAGTGTTTATGTCTGACAACGTTTCAAAATATTTTTAACGGTAATGAAAAAAAAAATTGAGATCTAAATAGTAAATACGTATGTACACACATTTTATAACAGTACTCGTATTTTCAAGATCCCATAAGGCAACTTGCAGGCTAAACTATATTGACTTATTACATTAGCCGTAGAAAAATATTTACTTATGTCCCATATTCTAATATAATTGTCTTATTCTTTACGTTTGTCTTGATTCTCTTGAATAACTCTTAATTCAACACTTACAAAATGTCACAGGTGGCACCACCGATTTTTTTATAATACTTGTGGCCGTAATATGTATTTCCGAATTTGATTTACAAATGAAGTAAATTTCACAGAAAACAAAAAGTTGTGCGACGATAAATTGTTACAATTTACTATTTTCGATTACCTTATGTGTGTAGGCGACTTAAGGTAGCAATTTCGACTAGCACGTTTAAGTACGTACAGACAGAGCTTTTAATTAAAATAAGTTTGACAGTGATGAAATAAGTCAGCGAGCGAGAGGTTCGACTGAGGTATGATTTATACGACTCCTTGTTCAAATCGGCGAAAGACAAAGTTGAAGTTCGATTCCGACCTTGCGTGCATTTCTCGCATGCGTGACATTTGCTTCCGTTACTAAGCGAATGTTGATTTGGAGCTTGATTTAAACCACTAACGTCACGCACGTTTTTTTTGCTATAAAAAAACCATAGTAACGTTTACAGCAATAGCTCAATTACAAAACTTTTTTTTTCTACGCAAGCATTGCAGTTTGTGATCGACGATAACCATCATTAGAGTTCTTTTCTACGGCTACAGTGACAAGAAAACCTTTCTGAAACGTATAATTAAACGTTATATTAAAACGAAGAAACTAATGAGTTTACTAAATAAAATAAAATTAATTAAACAATAAAACAATTTTATAGAGTTTCTTCATAATGAGTAAAACTGGAACAGCTTTCTTATTTTTAATCGGTATTTGAACTTTTCACGTGCCACAATACAATTATCGGATTCCTGCAAACAGGTCTTACAAGTGAATTGATTGCTAGCTTCTTAATGTATTTCCTTTTTTCCTTGACCTATATAGTGCTCTACCTGCGTCCACTAGCTCACCTTTCAACAACGAAACATCTGACAAAAGTGAAAAAAAGAAATGTGAAACAGAACGGACAATATGAATCAATCCAAATAAAATTTGATTAAAGCTGCACACAATGCCATTAAAATTTTATGTCATGACGTAAATTTCACTTTCATTTCGTGTAAGCTTATAAGATTACCTTATAAATTAACAATCACACAACTTAAATATATCTACGAAGTTGTATGAGATTGTTCACACATATGTTTATCACATATTTATATTAAATCAAATAAATCTAAGTCATTTATGTGTACAAATTTGGATAGATTTTAAATAACTACGAGTTTACAAATACTTACACATACAAGTACTCATGCAAGCAATCATGCGCTGCGATTATAATATGAGGAATTGTGTTATAAAAGTTTTAATGTAAAAAATACCTTAATACCTTAATTAACCCATAGTATAGACGTTCTTTAAGAGATAACATTTTCGTTTAATTAATATCAGTGGAGAAGCAAAGGAGCCGGACGGCGATGCGTTGCTACTCCTGAGGACTAAGTTGGAATGCCTTCCGTAGTGTATTTTACCTAACTATACCCTCCTGATCAAAATACAACAAGGCTCGTACAACTGCTTTGCGGCAGTAATAAACGCAGCGGTGGTTCTGCTACATTCTGCTTCGACATAAGACTCTAGAACTATCCATTTGTATTCAATAACAAAATCCTTCACTATATTTGTATAGTCTCAACCCTTTCGCAGTCCCATAGGCAGACACAATAAATAAACAATCGACATGTATTATATGTACTGGACACTCAATGTACTAATATAGAGTTATGATGTAACCCTCATTAATAACTTATTATCGAAGAACTCAATTAACATTTGACAAGCAAATGAATCCGGAACCATACAAGCAATCAATACATGCAAGGCAAGAAGGAAGGAACAAGGAAACATGCATTCCGCCACCTTTTTCTAATTCCTTAAAGAATATGTAACGAGATCATTTTGTAAAGGTCAAGGATACATTATATATCAACGATGCATGTCCATACATCAAAACCGCAATGTACGCGTGAGACTCTACATTCAAGTTGACGTAAATAAAATTAAAGGATATATAAATAAACGCAAACGGCTTGTTCTGTTAGCTGTATAACTTATCTAAAGATTCAAGATGAATAAATACGAATTTTAACATTCTTATACGGTAACATTGTTTAAGAAAGACGTGGCAAGGACGTTAATGAACCGACGCCAATTTTCCGTCCTTTTAGATCAACAGCTTCATTACACTCGTATAATATCACAGCACTTTACGTGCGGTCACTGATTAATAAACGCAGATATCTTAATAAAAACTGTAGTGAAGAACCTTCATAGTTCAGTAATTCCATAGTGTAATGTACTCCATGAACAGGACCTTGTTACATCAAGTCTAGGCATATTACACCAAAGAATGTGATCTTAATGTGGGCATGAAATTGACATATCTGTAACAAATAGTCATTCATAAACTACGCTTATATAAGTGCTTGCTCAATTTTTTTTTATTCCTAAACCGATTTAAGTAGCTATTATCTTTTGAAATAAATGTTGACGTTATTTTCAAAGAATTTCAAGCGAACGAATCGTGATCGGCCTATTTATTTTGGAAATGGTAACGTCGAGTTTACTTTATATTCCGGGTCCTAACAATACTTTAATGTTAGATCAGCCTTCATAGTCTAAAATGCTTTTACTTCAATTTTGTTTGGTGCAAAATATTGACGACTTTTGTCGCTCGCGTGACCAGCAGCAATGAGTCAAAATCTTGCTTGAGAATTTTAATTGTGAAGTGTTTTTATGAATTGTTACCGAAATTCTACTTACTCTAACAATGTTACGAGCTCGCTTGGTTTATGAATAGCTCTAATTACAATAAGTCGTTAGTCGTTATTATTAATTGTAAGCTGTGGAAAATGTAACAGTTGTGCAGCCTTAATTGTAGCACTACGAAGATATAAATAAAGCATACTGAAACTGTACCTACTAAACTGTGTCTGTTGGATATTTATTAGCTTATTTAAGTGTCTATCTAATTTAAAATATGAACTGCATGGATACCTAGACACTTAAATAATCTTACAATTTCATTAACATCACACCAAATAGAAGTCGAAGATATTATTTTATTATGTGCGTTTTATATAAATATCACACATTGCCAACTTATAGCTAATAAAAAGATAGCTTTTCAACAAGACTTAAATATATCGTAAGATTTTTTCAATAAAAAAGAATTGTTATTGAATTTCTGCATGTAATATTTAATACAATAGTGCGACCTACAGTAGGTATATAATAAATATACATAAGTATATAGTAATATAACTATGTATACGTAAACACTAAGCCAATATTGGCTCTTTGTGTAGTTTGGTATCATTTTAAAAATATAGCACATCGATTTTTATGGTCACAAATAAATGATAATAAAGATAGTGGTAGTCTTATGTCGAAGGCTTTCCTGCGGC
>DWKW01003255.1:0-10174 GCA_018250115.1 Doberes anticus
CAAGAGGCATTCCAACTTAGTCCTCATGAGTAGCAACGCATCCACATACGACCTCAGATAGAACTTTCGTCCTAGTTAAGGTTTGATGTGGATGTCCACGGGCTGCAGTGACCATTTAACATCAGGTGGCCTGCATGCTCGTTTGCTATTCTTTTACGATAAAAAAAAAGTTAACTATATATCACATACTTGATCCATTCTTCTTTAATTACTTATTATTTTTCTTAGAACTCATCTACTTTGACACTATGAAATCCTATAGATAAAGTTTTTGAAACGCTGTCTTTCTTTTCGACACAGCGGCTCTCGCGTTTCATTCGTTCAGTATTATTTCAATTCATCTCCAGCGGTGCTCCACCATCTTCGCAGACAATAGCTCAACTAATTACTAAATGTAAAGCTTTATTAACGCAATCGGGTGGCTATTAACATAAAAAAATAATATTTACCAACTCTCTCGCCGACGGAGCCTCTTAATTTACGAATATTGCGGCATTAGACCTCAACCCTTCAGTCTTACAAATAATTGCAGTGATGTTACGCCTTGAGAAATGGGAAGAGCGTCAAGATTAAAGCTCATCAAAATTGTTATACTGAGTATTTTGCATTGTAATGACTTGAGATTTCTCATCGCGAATTTCAACGCTTATTGAGATTTCACACACGCATCTTAAAAATTGGCGGTACGGACAAGAACGTTATAAATTGGTCCAAATCACCTATTGATATTTTAATCAAGCAACGTCCCTTCGCTGATTTCTAAGACGTCTTTATTAGCATATAAATAGCGGATAAAATATGACATCAGCATTTTAATTTTTCGATATTACGAAGCGATTTACAAATTAGCGGGTAAGAAAAACGCTATGGAGGCCTTAAGAGGGTCGACCGGCTCGCAGATGTTCTATTTAAATGTAAATTTGCTCCGACACGCCGACGACATGGATAAAAAAATAATTTGAAATCGAAATATTTGACAGGCTCGTCAAATATTATACGGGAAAAATAATAACTGTATTTGAGTCACTGAAAAAAAAAGCTGGAGGATAAAGACCGAAGTTTACTACTAAGGAGGGCTTGAACTGGGTCGCAGAAAGACCAATCTGGTTTTTACGAAAGTAGAGTACGGTAAGTGTTTTTCTTTAAATTTTATAATAATAAATAAATAACGTCTCACACTCATAGCCCCACAGTAGGAATTAACCAGACCGAGTATAGAAATCTAAATTCATCATTTAACTTTCTCCCCCGCTGGGAATCGAACCCAGGACCCTCCGAACGGCAGACCGCGTATTAACCACGGCGCCATACGGGTCGCCATACTGATATATGAGTTCTTACATCGTTAACTCGTACTCATCATTCGTAATTATAAAAATGGGAAAACATCTGAGTGGGTGCTATTTCATTAAAGTCTTGTTGTTAGGGGCTCAGCGACTAATATGAACAGACAAAATTTTACTACGAGGTGAGAACTGGGACAGTTCTTGTTGTTGAAGAAACACAGCGCATGAGTGATAATGGCGCGTTCCTTCGGAGATCTAAGATTCCCCGTGCTTGTGCTGGTCGCCCAGGTAGTATGAAATCGTACACACATCGATCTCACCCGCAAGAAATGGCCGGTTACTTCACGTAAGTTAAATTTTACGTATTCACTGTATTGTTATCTAAATAACCTGCTTTACCTACAGTTACCTAAATACCGAAGTTAATATATCTCCAAATTCCAAATTCTACGTATTGAACAAATAGGGTAATTGTAGAGGAATGATGAAACTATATAAACTTGTGGGATACATTTTGAGAAATGGTATAGCATTGTACGTATTGTAACTTTTTTGTGTACAGTATGCCAAACTTAAGCAAGTATGTAAGTACATCGATGAAATAAACAATTTTATCATTTAAGTAAATTAATAATATAATACCGTATTTCTTTCTTTACCCGTTTTACACATTACACATTTATTTTACACATTACGTTTTACAAATTTTAGGTAAATCAATTTTATAACTATTAAGAGTTAGTCAAACCAATATTCATTCCCTATTTGACACCTTTGATAAAGTTCAAAAAAAATTCAGAGATGAGATCTTCATCCCATTTTGTAAGTTTTTAGGTACATATTAAAAACTGTCTGCCTGTCTCTAGTTATCTTGGAAACGGGTTATAATAGAACTATATTATGTACCTTGAACGCTGTCGTTAGGCCATAAAAACCGATCATGAGAAGATCTAACTCAATCCTCAAGAGTAGCATTGCACCCAAGTACGATTTCTTTCATGATTCGATGATCATCACTCGCTTTAACTATGAAGGAAATCATAGTGAGGAAACCTGCATGCTTAAGAGTTCTATATATTGTTCTCAAAGGCATGTGAAGTCAGATCCGCACTTGGTCAGCGTGGTGAAAGGAGACTTATGTCCAGCAGTGAAAGGATAATGGGTTGATGATGATCAATATTACAGTAGCAAGGTTACGGACAAATAATAATAAATACAAAGATTAGACGAAAGAAACAAAAATTCTATATCTCTTATTTCAAAATCACAGACAAACATTTCATTTTCACTTATATGTACCGATTTTCAATTAATCAAACCTGAATAACTTCAAAAAATCTTTTAACCCTGAATGTAAAAATTAACTAAATTTGACAAGAGTGTTTAATCAACGCCTCTCGCAACAAACACTAGGGGGTGACAATTGCAGGCGTAAAAAGGGAAAAGAAAGAATTCTTTTCGGAAGGCAACAATGAAAGAATCGCGGAAAATGGTCCGGAAGTGAAGGTGACAGATTGTCGACGGTGACGTCACACCTCTTGTTTACGGAACGGTGATCTCGGGTCTGAATTAGCTATCATTTACTTAAGCACTTTATATAATTAAGTGGGATGGCCATTAGTGTCGTCGAGGGTCGCCAGTTCGCCATATTCTTTTTGAGCCGGCCTCTAATTGCAACTCTTAGCTGTGCAGTCTTGTGTGATTATTTCTCACATTTGTGGAAACCCCTAAGGGTTGACTTTTCTTTATCGAGTTTTTTTTCTCTCAGTTCGGTAAATTTCGTGCAATTTCAAATAACGATGAACAGTATAGAAATCAGATATTTTATTTTTAGCTAATTTTTAACTCGTCGTTAAACATGTACAAAATGAAGGTACTTGTATAGACTTCTATCAAATATCTGTATACCTACTATACCAAACAAAAGCTAGCAATAATTTCGATAATGATAATTACCCTGTGCTGGGCTATGAGCTTAGATACACACAGAAACAAGAACACAACATCTCAAATCAAAGACAAAGAACTAAATTCGTTATTAAAATTTCTACCCTACTGGCAGTCGAACGCAGGACCCTACGAATGGCATGTTGACCACTGGTACGTCTACTGTCCGTCCACGAACTGAACCGTGCGGGTTGTCAAAAAGTTTGTTTTCCTTTTTCCGAATAGAATTGGGCACTTTTTGACCTCATTACACATTCCTCCTCACCTCACCTCATTCATCAATTTATGTTAGTTACCAACGTTATTGCAATCGTGATTATTTTTACAAACAAACCGAATAAGCAAAACAAGGGGATAAGATTCTTAATTTGCCGCGGTGCGTTCGGACTTAAATTTTTTCTCCAAATGAATTTCCCATCTTAGGGGACATTGCCTTCTTGCCGTGTTTACAGACTCCCGACGAGTCCCACTTTGTTGTTTAATGAAATTATCGGTTTACCGAGCAAATGAACAAAGCCAGATTCGCTTTCGATGGCTCGGTCAAAAAAGGAAGGGAGGATGTTTTTGTTTTCAGAGGAAAACAGTAGAAGGAGGTCCGAATGGACTCCTTTGTGGTACTCCTTGCCTCGGTCGTACTTAATCAATTATGATCGATTCGTTAATTCGAAACGCAGAGGGGATTAATGGGATTCTTGCGGCGTACGATGCAAATGAAAAGCGTAGTGGTAAATAAATTGCTTTTAGGAAAGCAATTTCATTGAATTTGTGGTTACAGAACTTGATTAGTAGTAAAAATTAGGTTTGTCTTAAATAAAATAAAAAAACAAACTTAATTTTTGTGTTACAAAATACAAAAAAAGGAAAAATTTTCTTATTACGCTGTGCGTTTTACATTTCTACCGGCAATATTATTTAATCTATCGCCAATTCGGAAATGAATAAATGAAACATATCATTCATTAATTTCCGTATAACATGTCTCTAATCCTTAAATGTACATACTATGTCTATTTCTGTATATTTGGTACTTTTATTATACAAAAAAAGTTCCTTTGAATGTATTGAAAGCTAAGTTCAACCCTTAAAAGCTAGCTAGTCAATAACCCTGTTAATATTGCACTGGTAACCGAAAACGGTCGCATTCCACGCGTTAAAAATATCGTGGAGTAATTTGGAGCATTTCGGGCCACTCGCATTAAAGTTAGGTAGCGAGCAAATTAAGCCGAACCCCCGATATATTGCGTTTGTTCTTTTGAAGCCAACGGTGAAGGGTTAAACCAAGAATGCTTTGCTTTTTATCGAAACTCCAATAAACTGGGGAGAGGGTACGCAACTGCCGTCCGAAATCGAGTGGTCAGTGATTCTCAATGGTTATTATATTCAGAAGAATCTATTTTAATCGCTTGACGCATAGGCTTAAACCTTTCAATATTTATGTACAAAGTTAACTATATGGGAAATAAATATCAAACTTTCCATATATGTACATATATGGTTCTTTACAGTTTTTTTTTCTGAACTGTAATAACGAATGCAATTTTTTTTTTAGATTGTGCTTATGTTTTAAATATAAAGAAGCGGACGTACGTGTCGGACGAAGAGTGAAGGGATCTGTTGCTTGGATGAACTTTAGTGGTAGTTTATAGGGTTATAATCTAATTACGAATTTTAATGTCTCTAACTTCAAAAATACAGAACTTTTATACAAGTACAACATTATTATAACCTGAAATAGACAAAAACATACATATAATGCTATTTTCGGATTTAATGGATAGTGTATAATTAATGTATAATATATAAGTGTATAATAGCTCATAATAAATAAGTCTACAAAAGTGAGTGATAGTCTAGTTGTTGGAAATCTCCGGTGGGTCGGGGTTTGAATCCCAGCCTCAATTTTTCCATCTGATGTGCGTGTTAGAAATTCATTATAAATTTCTTTATAAAGATGAAGGAACATATCGTGCAAGCCTAAGAGTTCTTCATTATGTTCTCAAAAAAGCTTTTTCACAAGTGTCAAGTCTGCCAATCCGCAGTTGTCCGCAGTTAGCTTAGTGTATTATGGCCTAAACCCTATCATCTCCGAGATTTTTTTTTATTTTATAATCAATGGTTTTGTTTATTCTACTACTAGCTTCTCGGCGTCGCTCGCCATGAACAACAAAAATAAGTAATTTTGAATTCTAACAATTTAAAAATTTTAAATGCAGAGTATTATTCTAGTTGTAGAATATTCTACATCTACATCTATATATACAGAATATACTATGTTGTAAGCTTTTCCGTCGGGCATTAGACACATGCGAACAGGCTACATAATATAGTTGACCGTGCGAGAAGCATGGTTTTTCTAAGTGCACCCCTGCTATAGGATTTATATATATATATGTATATTATAAATAACTCGAAGCAGCAAGTAATAACTAGAACAATAAACTGGCACCTAACCTCAATTCTAATAGTTATACATATAAGCAATACTTATATATTGAACTTTATATATTATATACAGAACAAAATAACATGGAATATACAAAAAATCAAAACACCTGAAGGATTAATTATTCGATAAGATATTAGTTTGAAGGCTTTGAAGTTGCTAAATTTTCAAAAAAAAATTTGTTGTCATCAAACAATATCAAACAATCATGTCTACCAAAATATTTTTTTAAAGTAAAAAGTATCCTATGTCCTTTCTTATACCTCTAAAAATTTGTGTACAAAGTTTCATGATAATCGGTTGAGTAGTTTTGGCGTGAAAGCGTAACAAACAAACTTATATTCACATTTATAATATTAGTATTTAAGTATTTATAATATTAGTAGGGATTATAACAAAAAAAATAACAAAGGGGTTACACAAATAGTAAAATAAATCATGGTTTACGTGTGAAAATAATTGGAAATTTCGACATAAATTTCCACATATGCCCACAAATACTTGTTACGCCAAGCCAATGAATTATACCTCAGCCAGGTAATTAGACCGAAAATACCATTAAATTAATAAATAAAAAACAGAAGCGGACCCCCATTGACTCGCGTGGAGCAACGCATGGCCCCTTTGTCGAATAAATTTATGTAAAAATTTTCATTAATATTTTTGAGGCCGAGCGACCGCCCGCCCTTGGGAGTCGAAATCGAGTTCGCGGTCACGATGGAAAAATGCAAACCGAAAATTATGGGATCCCTCGCCTTGTATTTGCTTATGAATACCGGCCTCTACCTGCCCCACCGTCACGTTATAGGTAAATAAAAAAATAAAATAATACGCCTCGTATGCCGCCAACAAAAATGAAAACAATGTTGACGAGGCCGTTTCATTACTTATGAAACCACTCGATCATTTTGAAACAAAAACCGCTCAATTTCAATGTTTTACGAAGGTCATGTAAAAATACGTTTTAGACACTTTTTATACAACGTTACAAATAATAAACAATTTTTTAAACTCACGGTGAAATTGTAAATATAATTTTAGAATCTTTAATTAATCAATCAATCTTTAATCAAATTAGCTTCATCTACAGTTTTAGTTTTTTTTTTCTAACAATCCCATTTAATTTTAATTTTAAAAGTATTTCCAGTTCCCTGTTCACCGTAGCAGAGGACAGTATGAAGAACGCCCCTCGCGGGAGCGGCGAGATTATGAAAGATTTGTGAGTTCTCGAGTGGCGCCGCGACCGCTCGTAAGCTTAAGAGATTTAAATCGCTCGCTGGCCCGGAATGCCAGATACAAACAGATTTCTTACTGCTTACTGCCCCTTACCGAAATGATATCCTTGGATGACTTTCTGTAGAGCAGATAAAGAACTGGCGCTTAGACTTTTATAGGGAATTTTATTGTTTTTGTCCCACGTAGTTTCTGGAAGTATTAAAGAAACTTTAATATTATTACACTGACATAATAATATGTATATACACGTTGACTTATAATAATATCAAACATTAAATACCTCTTGAGTAGGGTCTGAGATCATTGGCAAAGTAAAAACAATATGTGTCAACTTCCGTAGACCGCAAAGTGTACCTTATTAATTTGCTTTTGAATGTTCCATGAAAGAAGGAAAGAAAGAAATTTACAGCATCTACGAGTACATCGACAACACGTATAGCAAAAAATTATCGCTAAAACAGGTTTTATAAAACATAATGATGGCGGTAGAGTCTTATGCCTGCGGCGGCACCTCCGTACCACCGCACCACCTATTTCTGACCTACAGCAGCACTGTGAGAAGTACTGTGTTTCTGTTCGAAGGACGTAAGGTAGTCAAGAGGAGGCATTCCAACTTAGTCCTCAGGAGTAGCAACGCATTCACATACGACCTCTGATAGATCTACTGTACTAGTTGAGGTTTGGTGTGGACGTGATCACTAAACTATTCTGTTCATATATAAAAAAATAAAAAAAAATAACTTAACTAACATGACGAACTAAAGCTTACTACGGAAGATAAAATACCTAACATAAAACAAAACGTTTCAACTAAACCTGTTCTAGTTCACCCTCGCACGAGTAGCTTCTATTTCATTCTCGCGCTAAGCGGCCACAACGCAGCCGAAATCTGCGATATCTCTCCCGAACCTGTAAATCTTCTAGGCATTTTTATATTCCTCCGCCCGACCAGGGCTAAGCAGTGGCACCGAGCCGAGATTATATCTTGACACTTGATGGATGAATGGTTATTGGATCTCTACATTTTTATCATTTTGATACAGTTGGTAGGGCAAGGTGCGCCGCTTATGTTTGCTCGCTGCGGGGTGCGGCAGGAAAATATTTTAAATAAGTTGTTCCGTAAGTTTTTTCACTACACATTATTTAAGGTTTTAGAAGTAATACACGTGCAATAAAAATGTAATCTACTTGATGCACTGCTGCCCGAGTTTGCGATAACCGATTTTAATTCCTTTCTTTGTTTTTTTTTATCAAGAATACGTGCTTTTTTATATATGCATCACGGCTTTTGAAAACGCCTAAACGTTCGAAGATGTATTTTTATTATCGTTGAGAAATCAGTACGCTATTAAGTGGTTCCCGGCGTGGTGCATTTGTAATCCCAGGTTTCACGAAAAGGTTACCCGAATAGCACCCCGAACATGTATACTACTATACTTACACGTAACATTATTGTTTGATTGGAAAAGAAAACTTTTGAAAATAATACAGCATTCTTGCTCTGTTTATACTTATTTACTTTAACTAGTGCTTAATAAATCTATTGCCAGTTTGGATATCATCTGCATTACTGTAGCCATTTTTTACTTTCAGTTCGATATTTTCAACAGACTTAATATCTTTTTCGACGATAAAATGCCAACTGCAGTAACCAAAGATAAAAAGATGAAAGTGAAATTCCTTCGGTTTTAAAAGAACAGCACAATATCGCGTCCTTTAAAATTTTACGAAGCATTTGCTCGGTGAAACATATTTTCCTTGAGGCATCGCTCGCGTGTGCATTTTTAATTTTTATACCCACTCAGCGTCGGATGACGCTCTGAATTTTTACTGAACCCGTCTTTTTATCTTATTAGCCACAGAGAGGTTATCTGTGAAAGTTTGCTACAACATTGTTAGGGTTTAACAGATCTTTTAGATCGATAGCATATTATATTTTAATTAAATATAGATACCAAATTAATTATCTATCTGCCTTTTAGGCAAACACAACCAAAGACTGAGCTCATCCATAGCGCAATATTTTTTACCTAATGTTATAAGTATTTGACAGTACCACTGTTAACTTAACACCTTAACGTGGGTAATGTTGTATATATTAACAAAATACGAGCCATGAGCATCAACTTGTCATACATAATACGTTTCGATAAACCAATATTCTAATAATTACTAATGTTTATAGGAAGTTTAAAACATTAGAACCTACTTATGCATACTTTTAAAAATGAAAACTGTTAAAAAGGACAAATTTTATTGAAAAGGCATTACATACTTACACTGTAATATTCCAGAAGGCACGCCTGAGCGACCTGAAACTAAACAACGGTCTGAAAGTTTCACGTACGTCCAACTACATTTAAGTAAGAATATATGTAACAAAATTCTGACAACAGATACATTTTTGGCCCACAGTTAATAAAACATAAAACCTTCCGATATGTTTATCGCTGCCATGATTTAGCGCGACGGCTCTATTTCACGGCGAGAGCGTTCTCAAATTGAATTGATATGTTTCCGCTAACGGCCGCGGCATTTTTCAGACCGTACGCGTATCATGCGCGCCAAAGCGAGCGTAAACCATGTAGGTAGGTACAGACTGCAAATACATACATATGATTGTGAAATTAGCTTAGCTTTTTTTTTGTGCAGACTATAACCATTGTTAGATGCTCTTAATTTTCTTTTTTTGTTTGATGTTTAAGAAATATTTACTGAAATTTATTTTTATATTTATTCAAGATTTACCGTATAAATATCTATGTATGTATATAGCATTTGTTAGTCTACTGCTAAACATTTGCCTCTCCTAAATTCGACTCATAACTCTAACTAGTGGTAAGGCAGAGGACACCGGACAAGAGGCATCCCAACTTGGTCCTCATGAGTAGCAACGCATCCACATACGACCTCAGATAGCAGTTTCGTCCTAGTTATGGTTTTATGTGGATGTCCATGTGACCACTTAACATCAAGTGGTCTGCATACTCGTTTGCTATTCTTTTAAGATAAAAAAAACTAGTCCTAATTAACTGCATACTGCATTAGTGCAGGTAATTTTACCTCTTAACAGTAATTTCATACTTCCGTTTAATACGTATAGGTGACAGGGGTAGGAATTCACTGAAAAATTAATTAAAACTAGATATGTTTTATTTCGACTTATTTCTTTATGTACGCCTGTGTAAAAAAATTGATTGACATAAGTTAATTAATTTACATATATTTTTCGTGTGACAATAAAAGGTCTTAAAGAAATGTA
>DWKW01003256.1:0-10174 GCA_018250115.1 Doberes anticus
TGAAGTTGTTATATCTTATAACAAAATCAATAAAAATAAAGAATTAAACGAGCAAAATGAAAATCAAATTGTAAATACCTGTATCTCCCTCTGTCACCGTCACCCTCTGCAGCACTCTGCTCCCCACCGATTCTGGAAGGGTATTGGGAATTAAATGAATAACAATGTTTATGCTTTCTTATACGGAATATTATATTCCTCATATTATGGAATGATCTTCCACCTGAAGCACTGCTATATTGTTTTCTATTGGGATTCATTAAAAAAGGGTGCCAAAATACATCCTACTCTCACAGCGCTACTCATCTGGTGTTGCTCGTGTCCAAGGTGTCCTTGATGAAAGTGACCACTCACTATCAGTCAACCTATCTGCCTATTTGCTATGCAGTGTTTGTTTTTTTAAAGTTACAGTACTAATAAATAAATTATAACTAACTAATGAATGCATATTCAAATGAACCATGTAAATGTGAACTGCTCTGGATATCTTACATTAAACACTGATATTCACTGTGTATGACTTAACAAACAAGTGACCAACTTCTGTCATTTGAAGATAGCTTAGTAACGGTATCAGGTTTTACAACAATTAAATTTTATTAAAATTATAAATAATGGAGTAGGTTGCTGTAAATAAATATTTTCTAGGTTTTAATAAGCATTAATGATGTAGATCTTCTGTTATACATTAAATTAATACAACTAGTACTTAAATCTGACTGAGGTCTCAAAGACAAAATCATTTTTATGCACAAATATGAGTAGGTACAATTTAAGATTTAACTGAAATATTACATCAGATCATGTGGCAATTTGTACTCCATACTTTCCTCAATTGCTGGGAGGGCCAGTCTCATAATTACTTAAGCGTAACAGCCCAGCAGAAATGTTGATACAATGAGTACAATAATTGAAAGAATCACTGCTGCTCAGTTAATGCTCATGAAGAATTTCACAGAGAATCAATTTGAAATAAAAATATCTTCATTAATATACATTTAGCTATCTGAATGCACTTTCTAATTTAGCAACAAATGTCAAATGTTAATAACACAGAATCACACTCAGGTTGTGAAGCGATAAGAGTTAAGTGTTCCCTGTAATCATTAGGGGATAACTCATAGTTTGTAAACCTAGTTACTGAAAATAGTTAGTAATAGTTAATTTCTATTACGCAAATAATTCAGAAATATCGTTTCAGAAATAAATATAGTTGATTTAAACACTGACTAAAACATACTGTATTTCTATTGTTGTGAAAGATTGTTAAAACTGTACTGTACAAAACAATTACAATTTTGACTTTACTTCATAGCAAAACACAAAGTTGTAAGCATTTCTGTTACCTATTTATTAAGTTTTAAAATCACTTTTATGATGTTAACAGTAAAAAAATTGTTATTATTTACTGCTCTTACCACTACATACTCCTGTAATCATAGAAAATCTTAACAACCTCCATCCTCCACCTATTTAAAACTATAACTGGACTAAAATTTATTTGATGGTGGTAGCATCTTATATTGAAGGCTTGCCTGCTGCAGCACTACACTGCGACTATTTCTACTGTAAAGCATCAGTGTGAGATCTGGTGTGTTTCTGTTTGAAGGGTATAGCTAGGCAGATGACACTGCACAGAAGGCATTCCAATTTAGTCCTTAGGAATAATAACACATCCACATACAACCTCAGATAGAACTTCCATCCTAGTTGAGGTTAGGTGTGGATGTCCACGGGCTGCAGTAACCACTTAACACCAGGTGGCCTGCTTGTTTCTTCTTTGCAATTTGACTAAAAAACATTACAGTAATGCTATACTGGTATGCTATGCTATGGAATCAAACAAGAATAATGTCTCCTGTTTCATCCTCCACTCCACAGTTTATAAATGTGTTATAATATTAGCAGATGATTTCTAGTTGCATATCTATCAAGTGGACTGGAAGTCAACAAATTAATCAAAAATGGCTGATGCACATAGAATCAGTGAATATTTATTAATGACACCTGTTTCTTTTGTTAATTGAACATTAAATACACTGAATTAGGTTCTTCGTTTTTCTGTATTTCACTAAAACAAAGAACTTTTTACTTCAAATTCATATTTGGTTTCAAATATTAGACGGTCGTCAGCTACGGTCCCTCTTTGTAGTCCGAACTTGCATGAAGTATCGATTAATCGCCTGTTTACAAACTCATTTGTGGAATGTTCAAAATGCACTTGAGATGCTGTGACATTACATAAATAATTTATGAAAACGTAAAGGTTGTCTTAAATCTAACTCATAGGTATTTTTAAAATATTTTTGTATACTCACAGACTGCGCTCCCTGTCCGCGCCCACATTTCCTTCCATAACGACCCTTAGTGGAGAAAAACGACACGCCTAGGCTGTCTCTCGCTTACTGCTCGCATCTGCCTATAGAACTCACAGGCAAACCTATTTGTATATAAACATACTTATCATATTGGTTACATCAATTATAGACTTTGTACGTAAATAAAGGCTATTGCAAACAAATAATTTTAAAAACAATCAATATCCCTCCGAACACCCAACTCTGCTCCCTTAATTCTGACAACTTTGACGTTTAGTTCTACACATTTGTCCAATAAATTATGATATGTAGCAAAGGTGAAGTTAGAACGTGAAGCCAATATTTTATTGCTAATTATTAATATTTTTACCATAAAATGAGAACTACATACCTACAAAAACATTATATGCAGTTTAATAATACATTTCATTGGAAAACGTTATAATTTTACGGGCGCTTTTGTCTAAATACAAGTCACAGACAACAGCGTTCCACAAGACGATTTTTTCAGAATGACATACGCGTGTTTATCACCATTTGTATTTTTTTTCCAAAAAGGGCTTCCTAAGATCTTACTTTATGCTTTAAAGTTACATTTTGAGGTCAAATAATTAACACCAATCATTTTAAGTACAGAGGTTTTATACTTTATTTAATATTAATTACATATTTTTTTCTTTCTGATGTGTTTGCATTGTGCGTTTATTTCATACGGCATGGATCATAAAAGTTTGGCAAACGACATCCTGTAGGCGGTGTACAAATCACTGTTTACTGACGTGTTTGTCGAATTTATTATATTTATTATAGTGACTAGTGATTACTAATTTGTCGAAATTCGAGGGTATTTCATAAAATACGAAATAAACTTTTTTTTGCCTTCACACGCACTATACAGATAACTGAACCCTTTTCAGTATATTCAGTACATTGGAAAGAACGAAATTAACAATCGACTTGTCATTCCGACATTTCAAATTACATTGGTGATAACCTGATACTAATAATCTTTACTGTGTCTATGACTGGTAGTGTGTGAAATGTTTTATATTGATTTAATATATTTTTTAAGAATTATTATTTAAAAATATTAGAATTCGCCACTTCTTCTCCATATAATAACCTATAAGTGCGCCAAATTTCATACTCCTCCGTCGGCGCATATTTTGTAGTTCGGGTACAAATTTTTTGCTTCACGTATTAATATTAGATGCTCGTTCATCAGATACAAATAACGTTTTTAAACGTCGACATCATTTGTATGAAAGAGTAACGTATCACTGTTACGCAAAAGTCTATATGAAAAAGGAGTCAAAGTTCGCTGCCAAAGGATTAAAGGATATAAAAAAAATTATGCTTCGCCAAGAATAAATTGATATCTTAATAAGTACCAAGATCTGTTGTAGTTATTTATTTTACGACGTAGCTCTTCGATAGCTCTGATATTTTTTTTTATCTTGCGGAGTATGTAAGTTGGACGAGTTTTAATAGCCAGTTAATTGTATTTAATGTTGAAGTATTGTACGATAATTTTGATGGTGGTAGAGTCTTATGTCGACGGCTCGCCTGCGGCAGCACCACTACTGCACCTATTTCTGTCGTGAAGCAGCAGCGTTAGAACTGTTGTGTTTCGGTTTGAAGGGTGTGGTTAGGCAGTGGACACCGTACAAGAGGCATTCCAACTTAGTCCTCATGAGCAGAAACGCATCCACATACGACCTCAAATAGGACTTTCGTTTCAAAAAACGAGTTTAAGAATGAACTTGGTACGTTTTTATAAACAAGTCAATGAAATTCTATTAAAATGCGATTAAGAGGTAGTGAAGTTCTACCAATAAATTCTCTTGCTGAGATCTATAAAGTGAAGTAAAACGTAATATCTGTTCTAAAATTGCATTTCGTTGTTAAAAGTGTCGAGTCGTGTCGGGAGAGTGCCGTCAGTTAATTGAGGAGGGCGCATGCAAATTTGATGAGCTGAGTGCGTGATCGATTGGTTTTTGATGAGATTTAGCCCTTCACGGCCGCCGTCCGTGGCGGCTAGATCGATTGCGTATCCAAAGCCGATTTACTGTTTGATTGCCTACTTATGCAATTGTAAACCAATATGGAACATATTTATAAAGGGGAGAAGTGAAAAGTAGATTATTTCTTTAAAATTCTTAGATAGGGTAGGTAAGTAGCTAAACGGATCTCGTTTCTTTTACGACGTATTTTATACGAGGATATACTGGAAAAAGTACTTTGTTTATTTATAGGGCGTTTTAAATATTTTTTTTTATTAATTTAAGGATGTTCACTATGATGGCGACTGCTGTGGTCTTTGGAAGTTAGGATAGTTTCTTTGATCGCTGATATGAAGACGGTCGCACTTTAAATTTTTTTTTGACATATGTGTTAGTGATTTATTTCACAGAATTATCCTGAAAGTACTTTTTATATGATATATAACGAAATCTGAAAACACGAAAGCTACAACAATTTTTTAAGGTGGGTAAATAAAATTAGTCACAAACCTCAACTGTCCAACAATCTTAACACTCGTTTAACACTTAACAATCTTAACAACAATCTTGACACTTAAAACTCGTTCATAGATGTAATTCATCTAGTACGTGGTATAATAAAAAAGACAGTTATAAAAAGGAATAGGGATATTAACTTCAAATCAATTTTCTTCTATTCATAGCGTAGGGTAAAAAGCAATCGGGTAAAAGCCACGAAGCAATCAATAACAATTTCCATTCAATTTTTAGCCGTATTCATATTAGAGAAGAGGAACGTGGGGGTAAGAAAGCCATGTATGTTGTACGATAATACAGTCGTCAGGCTGGAAGCCGGCAAAGAATCACATAATGTTGCATTTTGGAAATACAACATGGTCACACTCATAGCTACTAACAGTTCATAACGATCATGTGTTTTATTTCTCAAAAGTATTTTTTTTGTAACGTCTTATGTCTATTTATACAGCCAGCGTTAAAATAATGATTGATTTTGAAGATAGCATTGTCCGCTAATGACAATAAGTACAAAGTCTAGAATACGTCATCTGTTTTCTAGGTATTTGTCTAACACGCACGGCAGTAGTAGGTACTTATCTTCACTTTATTTTATTTATTACCATTCGGTGACTTATGTATCGTGATATCTGTGCGAAATATTAGAATAAGACTATTTTATACTTATTTATTGCCTTTATTTATTTACATGCCTTTTTGTTAGTTTTATGCACATTATACAGTGACTTTACACTGAAAACATTTTAGAATTTTTGGAACCATTCGGTTTTACGGACGTGCAAACTTTCTTAGTATCTCTTTGTTCGCCGTTGTTAATGCAGGCGTTATTACTTTTGTACTTAATCACTTAATGTTCTTTTCATAACAAGTCACTGATGATGAAATATCTGTCAAGGACAATGCATGCACAATAGGTAGAATTTTAACCCTATTGGCATATTATTTGCTCAAGGGCGTTAGGGAGCGAGGCGATTGCGTAGTAACAGCGAGGGATGCGTCGGGAACAAAGGAACAGTGTGGACGATGTGTTTTAACTTATAACTCTAACTACAGCTGCAGGCTGCAGATAGCGAGCGCGAACGCGATGCATCGCGAGCTTCGCAAGGCCGCGCCTGCCGGGGCACCCCGCATCGATCCGGAACAGCTGTACGCGCTCGACTCGCCGCTTATTATTTAATAGATATCAGCGGTTTCGCCATTTTCCCCCTAAAGTATGCTTAGCTGCGGACCCGAATATAAGTAACGATCGCTGCAGACGAATTGCTGATGCATTGCTGTAGTTAGTTTGGTGTTAAACATCATACTTATCCGGATTTTGACATAAAGACAAAGGAGAGGCGGGTCGACAACAATCAAAGGATGCGCGAGCGGGACGGAGTTACCGGCGGAGCCCGGGGCGAGGGGCGGGGGCCGCGGGGCGCGGTACGCACCGACCCAGCTGATTTTGACTGTTGCTAAGCGGGGCCGGCGGCGGGAGGAGGTGGAGCGGGAGAGGGGTGGAGGTTTCCATTATGAACTCAGGGCGGCTGGAAGTTGCAGGGCTTATGAATATGTATGCGACGTATAATTTTTGACGTTGTTCTCGGTGCACAAGTGCTCTGTAGTACCGGCTTATGCATGCGATGCAGTCTCTATTTAGGGGTTCTTTCGACATAAGTAACGTTGGACACTTGAGAACAATTAATTTCGAGATTTTTGCGGATCTTTACTCATATTTTCACTATTATTGCATAAAAAGCACGTAACGAGCAAACGGTTGCCAGATTGAATGTCGCAGGACAATAACAATTATTGTGCACGAGTTTCGCCAATTTTCTCGAGCTGTAACACAATGCCTGCCATTTATATCGGAATTCTGGCCGTTCTCGTAATTGCCACATGGAACGCTTTCCGTTATCGCCATCGTCGCCATTCGCCACCACTCACCAGACTCGCCACCCGCCGCATCGAAGTCTCAGGGAATCGATGGTCTCCTCGTCTATTCGTCCGAGTGGCAAAGCGAAGGATTTATCGAATCAATTATTCGGCGTGAACGACCCCGACCGAGCACATACCGGATAATCGATTACTATACAAGTTAACACGAGCGTACAATCCCAAGCCTGTGAAGTTTTCGGAAGGGACTTACAATGCTATTACATTATGTTGCAAGTAATAAGGGAATCGATGGTATTTAATTACGAAGTACACTAAGTTATCTCGTCCCGAATTTCTCCCAACAGTCCTCGCCCTTGTTGAACCCTCGCGTTCAGTGGACAAACATTGACCCGCTAATATATTGGGTCCTTAATTAAATTGTTAGGATCCCTCGACTTAACCGACTTTACACGAATAGATAGTATGCTCCGCTACAACTCAGAAAGTTATTTGTGTTATAAAATTAATTACAATGTTTAAACTCTATTGTTTTAAAGTTATAGTTTAGTTTTATAGGGTATGTATGTAAATCCGGTGGGTAATCAAGGTACAGTAAGTCACGCACAATACGGCACAATATTCTCATTAGCAATGTTTAAATGGAATAAAGGAGAAGTCACTCACTATTTCATAACCTGGAAATATCCTATAATGGCCTGGCAAATGCCCTGGGCCCCAAAGCCCAATAGTTTCATACGGTTCTTCCAAAATGTTAGCCTTGGGGATCAGATTTAATCTCCGGGAGCTGGCTACAATAGATCGTTTCAGGTGGCAGTGGTTTTTTAGGTTTGGGGGTTTTTCTCTAACCATATAATAATAAATGAATAAAGTTCGTGCAGTGCAGTCATATCCGACATCCCTCCCTCGCCATGCTCTTTATCCGTATAATATGTATAAATGAATAATCGGTATTGCTGTATCTATTCTCTGTAATTGCCTTTTGCCCTGATATATATACATATATATAACATATAAAATATATATATATAAAATCTCAACATCTAACACGCCCAGTACCGACTTCGCATTAACTTCAAAAGTGGAACCGCCTTACCTCCCCGTCGTTTTATTAAAGTTCACGGAATAAGGTGGTGGCGACAATAGACGAATTTAAAAGTATGGTATCTACGAAATAATAGTTGTATTTCATTGAGATATTTGGAAGGGGTCCAGGGTGTCGCCGGCGACGAGGCTGGCGGGTGGCAGCCGAATGGAAACAATTTTGATTCGTTTCGAAAATAATAGGAACGTGGAAAACAAAAGACGATGTCACTTCTGGTGACAGGGTTGAAAGCGCGGGGCGGCGCTCGACGCTTTGTGCAGGTTTCCTGCCACTGCTCGCAACTACGGGGTGTGAGAGCAACGAGCTCGCCTATCATTCTGTAATCGACGCCAAAAATGACCGGCGGAAATTGTGGAAAATGCAATGCAATAGCAATGTGAACGCATCCCAGGACTGGTTCCCGCTTGTGGAGGAAGTGGTGACACTTGTGTGCGGGTGTTTTTGGTTTTTGCAACAACCCGCAGTCGCCGGCCCCGCACCGGATACGCTTAAGAATTTTACGGAAATTATACACCAATCATATATTATTTGCAGCATGCAGTTTTCGTTATACATATTATGTTGTGTCGAGTTTTCAAATATAGACGAATCGTTATCATAATTTACTTAGTGAGTAAATTAACATTTTATTTTCGTTTATGAAAAATGTAATAGGCGGTGAGCAAAATAATTTTAGCCATGAATACTTTACAACAAGACTTGACCGATCAAACGTTGCACTGTGGCTTCTGGCGTCCACAATTTTAGCGCGATAAAGGCACATTTTTTCAATAAAAAAAATATATTAATTGATTATGATAAAGATAACTGGAGAAAAATTTGGACCTTGCCATGTTTCAAAACGGCGGACAGCAGAGACGGCATTTTACTATCAAAATAAATATTTGTCATAGCATTTTATTTTGTCCATGTCCCGTCACTTTGCGGGGCGGAGACGCCGCTGGCGAGCTGCGAAAAAGAGTCCAAATAAAGAGATTCGCGCCGCTTCCTCAGGAAGTTTCATTTCCTACGCCGACGCACCGCGCTTTTAATATCAAAATAGCTTCAACTCGCAAGTACAGAAATAGGTATACTTCGTACCTCTCTGCGACCCACGAAATGGGTCGCAGCCTCCAGAGTGCGGCCTTTGTCAAAAGCCATAACAATATGTTGTCGACATGTGAAACCTTCTTTTAATGTGCCTACAGTGTGTTTAGAGTGGAAGCGTGAAACGTCATTCTACTAGAATTAAAGGTTGGAGATTTAATATAAAATCTTAATTATTTTAAAAGATCTTAAACTACATGTAAATTTTATAAGTGTATCAACACTTTTTAAATTTTTCGTTTTTGATCAGTTTTTATTTATTTGTTAACGCAAAAGAGCATGCAATGCAGGCCACCTGATGTTAAGTGGTCACTACGGCCCATAGACATCCAAATCAAACCTCAACTAGTACGAAAGTCGTATCTGAGATTGTATGCAGATACGTTGCTACTCTTGAGGTCCAGTGTCTTCTGCCTAACCACACCCTTCAAACCAAAACACAGTTGTTCTCGTTCTGCTGCGCTACGGCAGAAATAGGTGCAGTGGTGGTGCAGCCGCTGGCGAGCCTTCGACATAAGACTACCACCATCAAATCTGTAACCTAGGTTGGGATAGATCTGTAGTTGAACAAATAGCAGTAACTTCATGTACAATAAAAAGCTTTACATATTTTTTAGTTCTGAAGTGACATGTATGTAGAAGTTTAAAAGTATTTTACTTTTATTACTTCTTTCCTACTTCTTGCCTATTCGATTCAAAGTATTTATTTTTACGCAACTTATGGAAGTTCAGGTACTTTGAAACATCTCTAAACATCAAAGCAAATGTACCGTACAGCAGACGATAAACATTTATTATTTAACAACTTTTGTGTCTATTGTACTGATGGAGGTACATACATAGGTATAGGTGGATATTTGTTAATCAGTCACGCAAAAACTACCCACTGACAGGATTGTATGAGATTTTGTGTGGTGACAGTCCGTATCCTGGAAAAGTACACAGTTAACAGAGCTTTTCAATAGCCATGATATTACTATTATAAAACATGTCGATACATTAAACATGTTTTTGAAAAACTGATTGATATCGTCTATTTAATGATATCTGACCCATGTTTGTATGTTTGATCGCCAATTACGGAGAAACTAGATCTATTTTAAAGGGTATTTTTCAGTTTCAAAAGCATATTATAGTCAGACTTAAGACTGCCATTTAACAAAAGCGGTCGAGTAGTACCAGGTTTTTTTTTTATATTATTCAAACGGAATAGCAAACGAGCGTGCAGGCCACCTGATGTTAAGTGGTCACTGCAGCCCATGGACATCCAC
>DWKW01003257.1:0-10172 GCA_018250115.1 Doberes anticus
AGGTTCAAATCCCGACACGCACCTCTATTTCTCGAAATATTGTCTATTCAAAATTTTCGAAATTATGTGCGTATTATGAATCAATTATCACTCGTTTTAACAGTGAAGTCAAACATTGTAAGGAAACCTGCTTGAAGTCCGCCAATCCGCACTTGGCCAGCATGGTGGACTATGGCCCAAAACTCTCATCTTTGAGATAAGACCCGTGCCCAGCAGTGGGACGATAATGGGTTGATGATGATGTTACTGCTCCGACAAGTCTTTATTGAAAAATGTATGCAACACTTTCTTTGGATATCAGAATTTGTGGTTTTATTAATACTTCACGCTCAACCTGTAGTTTTTTACTTAACAAATACCCATGAAGGAGTCTTACTAGAATCATTAATTTGCACTTTAAGCGATTTCATTTTGTTCCTCACTGTGTCACATGCATTTAAGAGGTCTTTGTCTTTCGTATTTAAAGCGTTTCTTCTAACTGTATGTCTGAATTCCACTAAAGTATCTACTACAGAGTTGGAAATGCTATCTTCCGTCTCTTGTAGCTTTAATCCAAACTTTGTTAGTATATTTGTTATGTATTCCGCTATCAAGATCACAGGCACTGGATAGTATTCAGATGTTTGTGCCTTCATAATTTTGTGTGTCTTACCAATTAAATTGAGCATACCGTTAATACAAGATGCAGTATCAAAGTCAGTGGCTAAGGACTCTAGATTCTTATCTTCTACTTTCTGCAATAAATCTAGAAGTTTCTCATTATAGTCGGCACTGCCTGTCTCACTATTGTTAACATAAATATAAACATCTTTGAGGAAGAATTTGAATTTATTTAGTACTTCTTCAGCAGTCATCATAACTTCATTGTTGAATTCCATTGGATACCGATAGTTGGACATTAAACATGCCATTCTAAATGTATCTGCACTATGTGTCTCTAGGAAGCTTGGGATGGTCACTGTGTTTTGGAGCGATTTTGACATTTTTGTATCTCCCTTCAAGTTCAAATGGCCAACATGTATCCAATAGTTAGCCCATTGCGGTGTGTTATGGTATGCACAGGACTGAGCTTCCTCGTTTTCATGATGAGGGAACTGTAGGTCAATGCCACCAGCATGGAAGTCTATTTGTGAACCAAACACTTTGCTGACCATTGCTGAACATTCTATATGCCACCCTGGCCTGCCTTTACCCCATGAAGCTTCCCAGTATGGCTCACCCTGCTTATACCCTTTCCAGAGAGCAAAATCCATTTTATTTCTCTTACTTTGATCACTAGGCGTTCCAATGTCTTGCATTTTCTGCAGCTTACCATATGAAGGGTACTTTGAAGTGTCAAAGTACACTGACCCATCATCAGCTGTGTACGCTATGCCAGAATCTAGTAGGTTTTTAACGAAGTGTTCAATGGTGCTAATATGATTTGATACTCTGGTTATTAACATTGGCTTTTCGATGTTCAGACTGGCCATGTCCATCCAAAACTCGTGTTCATATTGCTTAGCGACAGTTGTGAAGTCGCTATTTGTTTCTATACCTTTCTTTATTATTTTATCGTCGATATCGGTAACGCCCATAGCCGTGACTAGTTTAATACTGAAAAATGATTTCAGGATTCTTTGTATAATGTCTAACTTGACGTAACAGCAGGCATGCCCAATATGAGCAGAGTCATATACGGTAGGACCGCAGGAGTACCATGTAGCGATGTGAGGGTCGCTCAGTATTACTGGAACCTTCTCTTCTGCAACACAGTTGTAAATATAAACTCCAATTGGATTCCCATTCGGCATAAGCCATTTCGTTTCTTTATACGGTTTTAAGCTACACACATGTGATAATTTTCTATAAAACAATCGAAATTTTCCTCTCATTTCTGTAATAGGTCACTATCACTTCCTGAAATTTATTTGTGACTCAAGTAGGTACCTTAGAGACATAATTGCACCACCTGAGCCGTTCATACGATAACAACTGATTGTCAAATGTCATCCTATTTATAGACACTGTTCAATTGTCATTGAGTCCGCTGACAATAGATACTGTTAAATTGCCATACGTCTGCCAATACGAAATGACAAACTATTTGAAGGGTTCGTTTTTACTATGTTTAATTAATATTTTCTTCGTTGCATGCAGCTAGTTAATAAAATAGCCAATAACTCATACTAACGTCATCAGTTTTGAAGTTCAAACACGAAATAAATATTACGTTTCATTACATAACGTGCAACATTATCAACTAACTTGTCCGATGTCAGTGTCATGATGTTTTTACACGCTTGTATGTCAAATTTTATCAACAAATTCTAGGCTTTCTCTGTAGAATTTGTAACTGTAATTCAAAAAGAAAATGGTTACATTTGCGCCTGATGAAGTTGGCTTGGCAGATCAGTCGCCTTGCGCCGGTATACGCGCTGATCTGAAAATGTGTTTGTTGAGTAGCAGTTGCTGTAAAAAGGTCGGTTCCTATGACTATTATTTAGTTTCTGGTTACTTTATTATAGAAACTGCCATCATTAGATATCATCACCAGATAACGCAGAAGGTCACCCATGCGATGGACCGACCATATCAAGTCTGCTGTGGGTGCTCCTCTGCATGGGTGCACCAGGCTTACCACAAATAGGCAGAGGTGGCGAATGAGGGAATGAGGCAAAAACTGATCCAAATAACAATGCAGTACAATATGGTGACCACATCCACTCTGGCAAGAGTGTCATGACAAAAAATAAAAATTTGTACCATAAGCTAGCCTCTAAAGAAAATGAACCTGTGAAGATTTGTTGGGTTGTTTATTGAAACTAATTAAAGCTAAGCCTACACATTAATACAATCTCAGATAGGACCATGTTTTTATTTGGGGTCTCTCAAGCTGTTGGCTTAGCCCATGGGTTTCAGTATATTTTTCTTCAGGTTGCCAGCACGCTTGTCTGCAACTCTTATAAAATAATTAAAAAACCGTAATTGGATTAGGCTTTGGTACAAACCCTCAGCTTAAAGCTATTGATCCCTTCAATATCCTTTGGCAGGAACATTTTTCCAACAACCAATTGCTGTACACAAGTGGCTGCCTATAAAACAAGATGGGAAGTACTAGTCTTATGTTGTTTATATTTCAGGATAAGAAGACGCCTAAAGAGTGCTTAAGAGAAGGCATAGTGCCTGATGAGTGTTTACAGTTACGGCAAAGTTTCTTTGAATGTAAAAGATCATTGGTTAGTATTCACAATTCTGATTTTTTTTTACATTGTAAAAGAGTAGCAATTGATCATACAGGCCACCTGATGTTAAGTGGTGAAAGTCTAATTGATTGGCGAAAAAACCTATAGATTTTTTTCTGCTGTAATGCAGCAGTGTGAGTTTGCTGTTTTGGTTTGAAGGGTTGTGGTTATGCATTAGGCAGTTAGGAGGCAGTGCATCCAGTGTTCTCTACACTACACTACATTCCTACTTAGACCTCAGGTGTAGCAATGCATCTATATACAACCTTAGATAGGAATTCAGTTTTAGTTGAGGTTTTATGTGGCTGCAGTGACCACATAACAGCAGGTGACCTGCTTGCTCATTTGCTATTATGTAGACATAAAAAAAGTTGTATTAACTGTCAAATCATCATAAACACATTATAGTCCCACTGCTGGAAATGGGTTTCCTCTCAGAGATGAGAGGCTAGTCCACTATGCTGGCCAAGTGCAGATTGGAGGACTTCACATGTCTTTGAGAACAGTCAGGAGAACTATCAGGCATGTAGGTTTCCTCACAATGTTTTCCTTCACTGTTAAAGCTAATGATAATTGATATGTTATAGTATGCGCATAATTTGGGAACAATTATTAATAATAATTTCGAGGTGCATCAAATCCCTGCAATTTGAGCCCTGATCCACTAGAGCGGAAGGTCGAGGTTCTTAACCAGTAGGCTCACTCACTTGTCACTGTCACTAAGTGTCAAATGTTTTCTCATATTTTCAGCTTGACAACAGAAGAAGATTTAGGGGGCACAAAGGCTACTAGTATTAGGACTACTGACTTTAGTTGTATTAGTTTATGTTTTGTTCATCTAAGATGTTTTATTATTTGTAATTAAAAGGAAGTAATGAATTTACAGAATATCTGTTTTTTTCTCTTTTAAAATGTAAAGTGAATTTCATAGAATAAGACTTCATCATCAGGTCCAATCTGTTTGTGTACCACTGGGCACAGGACTTCCTTCAGATATCATAGTTAACCACACTGGCCCAGTGTGGAGTTGTAAAATATACATGACTTTAAGAACAGGCATCAGGTACTGTCTGGGTACAAATCCGCATAATCAGGTTTGTTTACTTTTAATTTTTCATGTGGATATTAGAAACTGATCATCACTTCCTTTGTTGTGGAGGATAACATATGAGGAAACCTACATGACAACAATCTCCAAAATGTTTTAGGAGGGTATACCTAAAGGACTTTGATAGCGAAGGGTGGTAGACTATAGCCTAAAACCTTGTCTCAGACATCCATTAAATAACAGTAATTGTTTTAGTTGATCTGCTGGGTTTGCCATAGCATACATATCACAAGACACTGAACAAATGATGTACCTATTATGTTACTCATATCTACTTAACAGTTTTTGTGAACATAAATCTTAATTCACAATAGGTATTTTCAAACTAAAATAAAACACACAACACAAATTCCATTGTTTTATTATAAAAATAGTTCAAATTTTTATTTGTCTAATATGGAGCTTAGCTCTTAATGAAAACTAGCTTTCCAAGCTAAACAATAAATTTAAATATATTCATTACACTACTTTGCACTTAAACTATAATACATGCTTTGTAAGTTAGAACATTCGTATTTGGTACAAAGTTCTTATATTTTGGTTTCTCATAACTCAAAATCAAACTTCACTGTTCAGACCAACAAAAGCCCGACGGCTGCAATCACAAAGCACTCTATCTTAATGCTCTTCTGGCTGATAGCAAAAGCCTGCAGTGAGAGTACTGCTGTAAATCCGTAAAGTAGAAAGCATATAAGATAACACCAAACAGTGTTTTAAGATCTGATACGAATACCGTCTATTTGATATTGGATTTGGATGTCTATGGGCTGAAGTGACCAATGAACATAAGATGGCCTGTACGCTCATTTACTACTTTAAACAAATGAAACAAAACTCACATAAAATTGTATTTTTGGTAATTTTTTTCATGGATTATGTGTGCGATCTGATCCATTTTAAATTAAAATAATTTAATTAATAGAATTAGAAATAAAAAAAATGTGTTCTACCAACTGCTGAACCACAAATCGAGGTTGATCGAGGCTTGATGCGTAATTTAGAATTTATTTTAAAAAAAGTTTGGTGAAATCGTCCAAGGTAAGAAATTCAAAGTGACCTGAAATTGTAATTTTTAAATTCAAAATGTGAGTTTTTGTTATAAATATGCAGTATAATACTAGACTAAGACTAGAAATATCGTAGCACTGTAAACGTTTCAAGTTTTAAATTCTAAACTACATTTAAGGCCTGAAAATGCATTCAATATTTTGCTTACTAAGAAGAAAAATTCTATAGCGTTATCAGCTACCATTATAAAAATACTGAACTATCAAGATTCTTTGAAAAAAATTGTGATTAAAGTAAAACGTGTTAATATAAAAAAAAGTGATTTTGTGCATATTCATAGACAGCGTTTTCTAATAACAATTGAAGGTGAAAAAATTAAATTCGTTTAGTAGGTATTAAAATATTATTATTGAATAATTAAATCTTTGTTATTTTTTCATACTTTTGATTAGAACTAAAATATAAAATATAGTACCTTTTTGGCATTTGATCTAAGTGAACGGTCGAACACCCATTTTTCTTAGATATTTCTTAATAATATTATCTAAACACATCGCCCTCGTCTGGCTAATGTTGGCTAATGCTGGCTAATGGCGTCGGGCTAATGTTTTTCACGTGTGTGTTAATTTGTGAACGCTTGTAGCAAGGTTGTAGAGCTAGAGCGCCGGTGAATTTGACTCTTAGTATGAATAAAGTACCTACGTAAGCACGTAAAAAGACTGATGTTTTCGGGCACGTAGAGGATTTCCGTATGAAAAAATGTTTAAATCGAATTTAAAACTTTAATTTTGCCATAGTACGCAACAGAAATGTTGCATCAGGTGTGTCATGGTGTGTTATGTTTGCATACATACATATGTATGTGATAAATACATAAAAAGTTACCGTGGGATTATTTATAGAATAATAGAAATTCAAAAAACCAAATAGGGATGTGATAAGTGTAGCGATATATCTACACTTTAAATAATTAAAGCTATGAATAACTAAACGATATACTAGTTTAATGAATTTTATTTGTAGTCGCATCAAATACTTCTTCATTCTTATATGTTTCCGCGTCTTTCATTCGCATTAAAGGTCCGGTCGATTAGACTTTGTCTGGGGTTGCATGGGCGAAGTGTGAATTGTATAAGATTTAATATGTGATTGACGCTGATGTCCAAAGCTGCAGCGCTGATCCAACATTTCTGTTGTATCGGTTTGGATTTGAACTGTGTGTGTTTATGCAGACTACTCGGAGACAGACATTCCATCTTAATCCTCCAGGAGTTCTCATGCGCAACTTTAGGACTTCGACCTTGAGGTTGGATGTGGATGTTATTGCAGTGATCGTTTACTATCAGTTGCCTTGCGGACATTTTGAATTGTTGTATAAAAAAGCGAAGCAACAATAAAAATAGCTTAAAGAGAATAACAAAACAAAGATGAACATTGACATAGAGAATATCAAATCATGCCATCCTTAAACGTTATAAATTCATCCGATCTTAAACATTTAAAGGTAATTAGACAAATTATTAGAAAACCATTGAGACTATTACAAAAACACTCGTAGGTACTTAGACACGGTCAGGTATTTTAAGATTTGCAGCGATTATGTAGTAAGTCTGTATAGGTTATGTAGTTTTTAAATGAAATTAAGGTAAATAAGCTTTAAAATTTTAAAATTATTACGGTTATGTGACTGGTAACGTAGTCCTGCTCAACGATTTCTATGAGGGCGACTCCATTTTTATGGCTTTTTTTGGCATGAGTTTAATATGGCTCGCCAAACTTCGTCCTAAATATTATATGCATTGGTACAGGAGGGCTTACAATTACAGTAGTAATAAACAGTGGGCGAGACCGCCTATTAAACATAGAAAATATGTTTGTGGCAGGTGGGCCCGCTCTTCCTTAACATAATAGTTATCGCTTGATAGACTTAACAGTAAATAAAATAACAAAACAATAAGGGTGGTCTGTGGTATGTTAGTATGTTTGTTAAGTAGGGTTTGGTTCTATCTTTGCGCAACTGGGGGTTTCCGCTTAAAGTTTGAAGGTGATTTTAATTATAGTGATAAGTCATGCATAACAGTTTCTTATGCTATTTATGCTTCTTATGCTTATGCACTTCGTATGCAGACTGGCTGATGAAAAGTATTTAATGCAGCCCTCGTAAATTTATAAACCGTTGTAACCTATTTTGCGCAGGAGGCCGTAATTCTTAACACTTGCAATAAGCATCTACTTATTATCTATATTATGTGTTAACTTTATGAATCACAAAAATTTTTATAGGCACCTAATAATTACCTTTTGGTCATGTCGCGCTTTCAAAGTAATTAAACTACACTACTAAATTGAATAATTAATTGTAAGTACCCACGATATAACTATTTGCAGGATAGTTGTTATATTATCGTAATCTAAGGTTTTAATTAAATCTTTTTTTAAATTTGAATACGTTTCTAATATCCGAAAAATATCTACATTCTACAATTAATACGTTCGAATGCGCTATGTAGAAATTACTTTCTCGCATCAACCATGGTTTTCAAATAACATATTTTTTGGCAGTATTTTGCGTATCACTTTTACAATCTCTTCACTACAATCCTGTGGTAAAATGTACCTATAGTAATAGTTGTGAAATGGTCCACCAATTTTTTTTAACAATTTATAATTTTTCGATCATTAATTTTTTAAATATTTTCAAGCCTTAACTTTGATACTGTTAATTCCTGCTGGACATATTGATCTCGGGTGAGTATAATAGTTTCCCGATTAAGTTTTTTTCGGTTAAAATCATACTGGTGACTAATACTTTTGAACCTTATGATATGTATTGTGATATGTCGGAAACTCTTAAAACTGAAAATTTACTACAGGACTCATTTCCGCAGTTTTTCGATCAGTTGGTACGAATAACTTGCTTATGTCATATCTGCCAATGTAATAATAATTACCGATTATGTACCGGATACATACATACCTACATAGGCCTCTGGATCACAACTAGAACGTAACTAATTAATATTTACTTTAACAAAAGTATTTTGTCTCTGCATACTTTAAATCGGGTAAGGTGTCTTTAAACTTTATACTTAATAGGTGTTTAGTTTAAGTTAATTATTGACCAAGTTTACAGAAGAATGTGGTTTTTTTAAACTAGGTATAAGGTGATAGGTAGGTAAAAGTTTCAACGGTAAATAGGAAATGTCGAAATGTAGTCGGTATTGCAGCTAGTAATACCTAGTATCCGAGTCGAAACAAATATACACATGACATTTAGAAGATCAGCTTGGGGTTTTAACATAACATATAGAATTATTGTGCGGGCTGAACCTCCCACTCAAAGTTAATCCACAGACCTTTGCGGGGCAGTAGTTCCCGAGAGTTAGGCCAGGGCAAGGCGGACTTCCTCTAAGTCCCCATATCCCATCCCAAGGCGAAGCCCGAGACAAGATAGTACATAAAGAAGGTAAAAAATATACAAAAAGAAGTTTACTAAGTTATTATAAGTATGTAAATAATTGTTAGTTATCATGAACACAAAGTTACAGGAAAGTGTTTTTGTTACTAATATTGGCAGTAATCTTAATTTATGGTACTAATGTCTATTTTTGAAATTAGTATTTATGCTAAAATAGATTAATTTGAACATAGACAGATTATATCAAGTTTAAACGATTTGAGTTAAAAGTCGAACGCTTAGTAAATTAGGTGCTAGGTACGCAATCGTTAAAGATAAGTGTTAATATAAGCTTTATAATTATCTAAAGAAGATGCTTATCGAGGAATACTAATATTAAAATGTATAATAATATGTACAGTACTACTTTTTAGAATACGATGCGCTTCGTTGCCCGTTATGCTTTACTTTCTGAATATAATAAAATTATTTTATGTTGGTATATTTGTTGTAAAAAATAATTGACCTGAATTGGCTCTAAGGATGCGTTCCGCTACACGAACAACAGTGAGCGGAAAGGTGAAAACACCATAGACGACTGCCGTTGTGATCGACAAGTGGAACGTAGCATAAACTATTCTCAATTCATTATACCTACTAATTGCAAGTACCCTAATACTTGTAGTCAAACTTGATTTATTTAACTTCGTTAAACAAATAGCCAACGTAATCATCATAAAAAATAATAGACAACTTTTTTAATTCTACGCATAGTGAATTTTAAAGCGAATGTTTGTATTATTGCGCGCTCCGCTGTGAACAAAACGTCAGATACCTACATAAGTATGTACATATGGATGTGTCGTAGTGGTCGTACAGTAGAACGCGTATTACGACAACATAATTTTAAAGCAGGAATCGAACGCTAGTCAGTAACAATAAAATTTATTTATAATATTCCTTCCACCTTCCACTTTCAGGGCATCCTTATAATAAAATTTAGTTCTTTGGTCCGTAAACAACACTGACAACATCAACGGTGATGTGTCGCCAAATCGTCGATATACATACATATCTTTATCCCTTTTATTCCGACTGAACATATCGCGGTCCTACGTACGGTACACAAGTAAATTAGGTCAAATTTTTATATCGAGATAAATTTTCATAGCCTGCTAGCTACTTCACTTATTTTATATACGTACGTTAGCTTTTTAAACTAAATGCCATAATACAAAATTAATTAGTTTATCATTATATAGTCAACCGTCAATAAACAATTTCATATCTTAATAATTTACCGATCAGACCGACGAACATCATTCATCATTCATAAACATTGACACCTCAAGTCAGAGCGAGATGTCCCGAGGAAACAGCATAACTTACCAGGCCGTAAAGGCCCGTGGCCCTCTACTAGAAAGTTTGTTGTTAC
>DWKW01003258.1:0-10172 GCA_018250115.1 Doberes anticus
AAATCCAATTAAACACTTATACTATGTTACATTAAATCATTTACAAATATAATTATACAATATTAACAATATATAAATACATACTTCATATTAAGACCGACCTGTTTTGAGGAACTATTAAGGTCACCTAGCATGATGGTGAGTTCGTAGAGTGACTTTGCCAGAATCACTATCTTATCGGCAAATTGAAGGTGTGTGGTGTGTTTGCCATTGACATTAATACCAAGTCCTTTCCACTCCATCAGTTTGAACACATCTCCCAGTGCAGTGGTAAAAAGTTTTATTATTACATCTCCTTGTCTCTATCAAGCTTCTGTCGTGTAATCGGACTGAAATGGTAGTAGTCGAACGCTGAATGCTAGTACCGCCCAGTTTTCGATAGAATCAAAACGCTTTCTCATATTTCATAAGCAACCGACAGTTTATTTCCCTCGGTCTTTTGTATAATCTGCCTCAGCGTATGTACATATACATACGTACATATCCATAGTACTATAGCCTTTTCGAAATCTGGCTATTTCGGGAGCTTATTTCGAAAACAGCTTATAGGTCAACGTGGCACAAGAGCGCAATTGGTCTGTAGTGCTTCAGCTGGGATCTATCGCTTATTTGAAGAACAGTATCCCTACACTTGTGCTCCACGCTTCTGAGGTAGTTCTGCTATTCGTGACGGAATTAAAAATCTTCTGGAGCGCCACTGGTACTGGTTTACCGCCAGCTTTTAGCAGCTCGGATGTGATTTTCTGTTGAAGGGTGTGGTTAGGTAGAAGACACCAGACAAGAGAGAAATTAGACCCTACGTCATCCATTGACTTACAATATTCTGAGTACGCCAAACGATTGCCTAATCCTAGATGAAAGTCTTGGATCTGTACAGGTGTTGGTCGAAGTGTGGACTTTATTAGGCGTTAGAGCTTGATGATAGCTTCCAGTTTCTGCCCTGTTGATTACAGAGACATAATTAAATATGTTTTATATGACCATCAACGAATACCGTTTCGATATTCTGAGTATAAGGTATGCTACCCTTGCTGACACACATTCGAATTGCTGACACGTTGTTGACGGCGGACTTGCGGACGAGAAACCCGACACCACCTTGAGACAAATGTCTCCAGGTCGTAGAATAAATTTTCGGATTTGAGTATTAGCATGTCCCCTGTGAACGAACTCCGGATGATCCTAGGATACTCTAGTTTAACTTGTGTATCTTTTCTTCGAGGTGTTGTATTTTCCCGACCGTTCTCAGTGTCCTAGTATTGTAGGTTGCCAGGTGCAGAAGTAGTATTTTGTGATAATCCATCTTTGCCGGAGATTCTTATTCACCTCATATACGTTGGGACCGTTATTATGGCCGTTACCGTAGCCAGGAGCACAGGGACCGCCGGTGATTGGGGCCGTGATTTAATTGTGGCTGCCATAGGGGGTCACCGGTTTTTATCAAAAACCTGAGTATCCTCAGGAAGACGCTGCTGGTCATCTCCACGGGTAGATTGGGAGTAGTGCTATTCTAAGCCGGCCCCACACAGTAACTTAACGTAGAATTTTAAGTTCGAAACCGTAGATTCGTAAAAATCGTAAAAATTTAACCAGGCTTCTTGTTTGATGATGGAACTGGACATTTATATTACTGATATAAGGAGTAGTTACTTAGTAGGTAGTGTTCATAAAGCAAGCGTAGGATCTATTGCAGAAGAACGACGAACTCTGATGGTGGTAGAATCTTATGTCGAAGGCTCGCCTGCGGCGGCACCACTGCTCACCTATTTATGCAGTGAGGCAACAGTGAGAACTGCTGTGTTTCAGTTTGAAGGGCGTAATTAGGCAGACGACACTGGACAGGAGGCATTCCAATGTAGTCGTCAGGGGTACGCATCTACACACAACCTCAGGTGTGGATGCCCATAGGCTGCAGAGTCCACTTAACATTAGGTGGCCTGCATGCTCGTTCAGAAAGTCCAGATTACAAAATATTATGTAAATAATGACCTCCGAACTATCACCATCTCAATTAAAAATTCTATGATATATAATATAGTTATATAACAATATGTCCTCCGCTTCGTGACTTGTAAATATTAGCATATTCCGGTACTATAACTTCTTTTTAATGAAAAACTGTACCTATGCGTAATTATCGGCGTTAGAGACTATTTACTCGTATATTTTGTCCCGAACATTGCACGCTCAAGCTAGGAGACAAAAGCTTAGAAAATGTGAGGAACAATCTAATTAAATCGAACGATGACTATCATAAAAAGCGGGTCGGTTTCTATTCAGTAAGTTTATAAAAAATCATATCTTAAACCGGATTTAATCTTCTTTACACTAGTCCTTAAAGGTTTACTGTAAATGATAAAGTTTGAGAATATAATGGTGGTAGCCCTTTTCATATTAAGTTGGAAAATCAAGTGTACGTCTTTATTATTCTTATTCCATATTTTTTTATTGGTCTTCTTATTTTACTAACATTGTAAGTGATAGGTATGTGATGACAACAAACCTCTTTTATTTGTGTGGAAATAATCCAAATTCAAATGGAATTTTATACAAATATTGCAATTCAAGTGCTGAAATTCCCGCGAAAGAAACATATGTTTTGGAAAATTGCGGTTCACCGCAGCACAATTACAAAGGTGTGATATTGCTTTGGGATTCTGGCTGAGGTCCAAGGAAGAACATCCGTAAGCGAAAATAAAAATGTGGTCAAGACGCGTCTTTTCTACTGTACATCATTCAAATATTTATAGGTTTTAAAGTTTAAACTTCTCCGTTATTAACTTAATGTAACTTACGTTACTTTTGCGTTACTTTTGTTAATAGATTGTAATAAAGCTGGATACTATGTCATTGTCTTTGTAATGTATCAATTCACTTAATCATATCATACAAAGTCTTTTAACCTGTAAGTTACTAGGAACTGGGGGAAAAAACCATTCTATCAGATTATAGAGCCTTCTTATAAGTCTTCGTCATATAAAATTGACAGTAAATTTAACTATCATACGAATATTTGACAAGGGTTACTATTTCCAGTACAATTACGTATAATACATGATAGCAGCGTTTAATGTTAAGCACATATGGTTTATGCATTAACGGTACGTTAAAACGATTACGCAAATGTAATACACACAAATGTAATGGAATACATATTTTTTGTGTACAAATAAGATAAAAAGTTATTTTATTTGTACAAAAATCCACAGCCAATAGCTAACTTTAAAAGTTTTGCGGGTACCTAGTATTTGACTAACATAACGGCAAAGTGGTGCTCGGTTTTTGTACACGCTTACGTAGATTGGTTTTTAAAAGCGGAAACTTCTACAAAATTAACACTTTAACTTCTGTTGGGTTTAGTCGTTAGTATAGGCTGAACTGGGTTACCCAACGGCCCGAGGCCCGACACAGAGTGCCGGATGGAGGTTGCGGTGACGCCAATACTTTTTAAAGCTATTACGATGCCTGAAATTGTCGAATCTCGTTCACATTTAGTAGCTAGGAGCTTTTAAGTTAGAAACTTATTCTAAGAAATAAAATTGCAAATAGCAAAATCGAATAGGCTGTTTCCCAAAATATATTTTTATTTAATTCCGAGTAAAAGAATTTTCTTTCCAGAGTGTAAGAATATCCAATCCGAAGCTAAATTCGAAGCTTGGCTTTTAAATATTGATGTGTAACAGTATGCAGTATTTACGTCCTAGATTCTTTGTTTTATTTTACTGTACTTCAGATGAGCACATTAAAATACATGCTTCATATTAAAATAGATAATTCAGAATATTATTTTTAAATCATACGAAAGTTATGTTATATGTATGTACCTGTGTATATTTATGGTGGTGGAGTCTTGAGAAAAGAGAGTGTAAGGCTCGCCTGCGGTGGCACCACTGCTGCTGCTATTTCTGCCGTCAAGCAGCAGTGTGAGCATTGCTGTGTTTCGGCTTTAAGTGTTTAGTTAGGCAGAATACATTGGACAGGAGGCATTCCAACTTAAACCCCAGGAGTAGCAACGCTTCCACGTACGACCTCAAATAGGACTTCGGACATATTTGAAATTGGAGGCGGTTGTCCATGGGCGGTAGTGACCACTTATCACCAGGTGGCCTGCATGCTCGTTTGCTACTCCTTTACAATAATTTAAAAAATCATGTTCAGTAATTTCTTTAAAGATGTACAGGGACTAGTTTAATTGGCGATTGAGCCGTAACTTTATCATTTTCTTGTTTCACATGTGATCGTTATACATCGTGTTTATGAGAACACTAAATTATTATTATACTATACTACCGCCCGCACCCCGGTCGCCGCATGAGAGTGATAAAAGAACCACAATTTCTGTTCTCCCGAGTACCTATGTGACATAGCAAACTAAGGTGGCGTCTGGCTGTATTCCTCGTTCTACTGTACCGATTTAGTTCAACCTTATAGCTATATTGAGATCTAACTATATGCGTAAAAACTATTCTGATGTACTCATCCGTTTTTCGGTGATTGGCGAGCAAACGTAAAAGCAAACAAAAATATAGTAAAAGTTTTTTTTGTGTCCAGAAACCTCTATATAATCGATGTCAATTAAGATTTTTAAAATGTCTTCAAAGTACAAAAATGGTCCATATTGTTCGACGACCCGCATGGCACCGAGGTCAACATGCGGTCTGCCGTTCGAAGGGTCCTGGGTTCGATTCCCAACAGGGCAGATGTTAGAATGATGAATTTAGAATCCTGTACCTGGTCTGAGTGTTTGTTTGCTTGTTTCTAAGTGCATCCATGGCACCCACGTCACAGAGAATCCTATGAATGTGACACGTTATTATATTATAAAGGTACAGATAGTTGGATGACTCCGTGCTGTGCGTGAGTGTGTGTGATTTATTTTAGCTGAATGTTCTTGTGTGGCCATTAATAATTTTATATTAAAATTTTAATAATACGCCGTAATTGAATACAAATAACATAAAACTAATTTTAGTACGCAATTATTTTATCATACAAATGTATGGACATTTTGATTACGTATCCTTAAAACACTTATGCAATAATACTACTGATATTTTTATAACTCCGCAAAAAATTTGGATATTAGTAAAGTTTCTTAAATTAAGTTATGATAAACAATTTTGCTAATCGTCGTTTTGTGCGCGTTGATTGGCGATCGGAAAATTAATAACTCACTTTACGCCAGTCACGCTTAATCTAGACAGTGATTATTTTTGCCGTTTCACTTTTGAACAGAGGTTTCCAATCTTTTTTTGCGCGGACTATTTACTATTATTTTGCTCTCCGTTATTGTTTGTTGGGTAGCGATATGTTCTGAAAAGTTTGTAATATAGAGTACATTTACAGAGTATTTATTGAAACAAAACCAATATTGAAACAAAATTGCACCTAGATAACATATTATGAAGATGAAATAAACAATAGGTAGTTATTAATAACGATATTATTTAATGTCAAAATTAATCTACTGACAAATTAGTATTTACTATATGGTAGTAATACATATTTTAACACAAACATGTATTTGTCTTTTAATTAGTTAATATTTCATATTTTCTATCCACACCTACCATTTTTATTTCTCCTTAATACCCACTTTTGATGTTAATATGTTACAGCTGCAACTGAAGATCCATTCTTGGCAGCCCACATAGACCACTTTGGGAATCTATGGCTAAAAACATTCACTTGTACTCCATTCTAAATTTAAATTTGTTCCTACTATGGGGAATGGTTCTTATTTATTAGATGGGGCTGGCTGAGTAATTGTGAATATTTGAACAACCCGGAGCGCAACCCGCGTATGCAATTTTGGTTTCCCACTGACTCACTGCGGTTACTGAAATTAAATTATCTAATACATTGATAAATTGAAAATTACATTTAGTAAATGGAGTAATTTTAAAAATTTGATCACACACTATTCTTTTTTACCTCAAACACGTACACTCAAGTTCGTGAGATGGCAACCAATAATTTTATGAATACTATTCAGTACAGTCGAAATTTAAATTAAATTTGTTTGATATTCATGTTTAGCATCACTGGCTGGTTAAAAACATTAAAATTGTAAAATGATTAAATGATTAAACGAAAGAATATGCAAATGATCGTGATAGAGTTTACGGGAATTTGAAATAATATTTGTGAAAAATCTCAGTTGTAAAAACATAGTACCTTTTTTTAAAAAATGTGATTAAATCTAATAATTATTAATTAAGAATCATATTATGAATTTACTTATGTATTCCGTGAATTATTTTATTTTTGTGTTAATAGTTTCTTTGGCCAAAGCTGTACATACAGTTAAATGAGTGCATTTACTTGACAGTGGAAATGTCTCCATATAATATACCAGGAGAGAACGCCCGTCGATGTCTCCACTCCCAGAGTAATAGAAAAATAAGATTTTTTTTACTGCAACTACAGGTACTGTGTAACATTGATAGGATTCGCCCTCTTCTCCTTAAGATGAACATCTTAGGAAGAACTCCTCTTCTTAAGAGAGCTTCATGGTGTGTTAATCCATTGTGCCTAATCTAATTAATTAAAAATAATATTTATATATAAAAAATACTTTCAAAAATTGTTGTTGATGCTATTTTAAACAATAAAAATAGCATTTTTCCAAGTTCTAAGTTTTATAAAGTTAATTTTCTTTTGCTTGAAGCTACTTTTAGCAACTTACTTCAATCTTATGCTCCTATTTTCAACTTTTATTTTTAGAATCGCATTCTAGGATCATTGACTAGTTCCTGTGTAGTCATGATTCATGTGGCAATCTAAAGGACTTTCAGACTCAAATCTGATTTTAGTTTAGAGTAGAGTAGTTTAATTTTTTTGTGACATTTTCACATAACAGACTTTCAAATTATGCCTAAAAAAAAGTCACTTAGCATAGGTATCGTTTTTAAAATTCTATTCTGTTATTTAATTTGGATGTCGCAAATAGAATTACCGAACCGTCTTACGGCAATGTCTTCTGTATGCATGTTCCCCAGAAGTATTGAAGTTCTACGAACACGTAGTGAACAGGAAAAGTTTATGACGCAATCGATACGTCGAAGGATGATAGTACAATTCAATAAGTACCTAAGTATATAAGAAGTTTCACGTACTAAATGTATTTTGTGTGATACTTCTAGGGTTTGATCACATTTCCTGAAAATCCCTGATTACAAAGGATACGTTTACACATTTTAAACTGGGTTCTACGAGTATTAGATTGAAAGGAATGTGGTAGAATCTTACGTTTAAAGTTCGCCTGCGGTAGCACCGTAGCTGCAATATTTTTGCTGTAAAGCCGCAGTGGATACTTTTTTGTGTTCGGTTTGAAGGGTGGGTTTAAGAAGATTAAAGTAGATTGGTCCTCAGGAATAGCAACGAATCGACGTACAACCTCATTTAGGATTGAAACGTGATATTATTTGAAAATCGATCGGTAAAATAGACATAGTTATAATTAAGTTTACGCAAAGTAATAAATAAATAATAATAAACGCTTCACACTTATAGCCCTACACTAGGATTTACATAGACATACACAGACTAGCACGTAACACAATTATAAGAATAAAATAATGAAGACAAATTATAATATAAATTCAGTTAATTTATTGATAAAAGTTTTTTTAATGCAATTTTTTATGAATGATTTGGGATGCCGGCTAATCCGTATTTGGCCAGCGTGGTGTACTATACCTTTAACTCTGCCAGTGCCCAGCAGGGGGAAAATAATGCGTTGATGATGATCACTTGAATGTTGTACGTACCATTGACACCATTTCGTAACTAAGTATAATAGCTCTATGATATGAACAGCAGCGTGCAGCGGTTATAGAAATGACACGAAATTATTCGAAAAGAGACTTAGGTATCAGGTATATAAGAAAAGCATAAGCTAAGAATGTAAAATCTGGACAATATACAGCTGCATTGTAATTACAGACACGGAAACTGACACTTTGTACTGACGAGCAACGTGTTTATTTGCTTATGTATTATTATAACTAGAGAAAAAGTGACAACTGCGAAACCGCGAAAAACGTATAATTTTTTAAAACTAGGTGTTGCCCGCGACTTAATTCCCGTGGTCTTTAAAACATACACAATCATGCAACAAGGCACTAATTTGTTGAAATGACTTGTATTTAAAATGGTTACAATAATTCAGAAACCCCGGGGCGCGCACAATTACTCACTAAAGTATCATAGCAAGCGGATTAATGGTTTAGGAATTCATTATTATAACATAATTTCCAGATCCCGATCGCAGCGCCAACTATTTATCTATACAAACTATCCAGGGACCCAATTAAACACACACGAAAAAATTATCAAAATCGTATATCAAACACGTACAGAAGAATTTTGTATATGAAGGTCAACTTACTATTTTATTCCTCATATAGTCACATAACACAAAAACATAAAACAACAATAAAACTGCACTTTGCTACATTATCTTATAATACTTAGTAAAAGTATATTTTAAAATTTACGCCTTTTAACCAGGTCATCGGCCTAGTGCACTTTTACACGACTGGGTATGGTAAATTGAGAGAGAAAGCCAGGGAAAAAACTCACGGCACTCTTTAAATTTAAGATTTATCATTAAAATATTCAGCGACAGATTAATAAGCTTTTTGAGTTAAGTGTACTTTAAGTTCCGAGTTTAGTTTTCATTTTATGAAGCTCGGTAAATTGCTGTATATTTTTGGTCGAATGCAAATAAACGCTTTTATGGAATTGAATTGTTATGGAGTATATGTGAGGGAAGATGAGATGAGAGAAAGACGTAAGATGTTCAAATCTTTGATAGATACTTTACTTAGATACCATTGAAAAGGTCCAATTAGAAAAAAAAAACTGTTTCCTCATCGTTTTTAATCTGTTATTCTACTTTAAAAATGTGTGTAACTAGCAAAGATATTTGGTACATTTAGAATTATAATTATCTAAAATTTGACATGATAGAAGGGTATCGTTCATTATGAACTTTTCCCGTAGGTCAACACCCAGTATCGATTCTGATCTTTACTGCTAACAGCTGATGAGACTAAAACAAGAAATTTAGATTAAACGGCCGGAATTGATAAACAAAAAGTTCACACCCTTGTATCATGTTAACGACTACATCCATTACACGACGACTACAGAGATCCAGAAAAAATTAAACAGTTTGGCAACGTTGTGTGTTCACTATATAGCACTGACTTTACAAACTCAGTTTATCGCCCAGTTTAAACGATAAAACCTTTTTTTTTGTTTTTTTATTTGTGTACAAGCTTTTTCCTGCGACTACATTCGAGTATTCTTCAAAACATTCAAATTTATACGCTACAAACTGACGGACTTCGGCTAAATTATATGAAATATGTTTTTCAATGTTGATTTGATCATCATATCTAAAGTACGTTGGTGGTACTATGACAGAAATCTTGCCGGGCGTTCATACAACACGCCATAGTTTTTTAGTAAAAATTCTAAAATTTCCATAACAACTGGATTACCTATGTCACCACCAAAAGAATGGCAACAAGTTAACTAACAAAACTGCATATATCAAAACCCCATAACTGTCCCACTACTGGGCACTGCTTTCCATAACCCTTACAGTAATAAATAATTTATAACACACACACAACTTCTAAAAATAAGAGGTGCGTGCCGAGATTCGAACCCCGAATTCATGACAATACAAAGGAGCAAGCATAAAAAAGGTATCGATAAACTTTCAATCAATTTCTTATTTACTTAACTGGAGTATGAGATAAATAAAATGTGTAAGATTCGTAACCATTTGCTTGCTTTCAAAGAGATATACTATTCGGAAAAGTACAAACAAAAATTACTGTCGAACTAAAGTACCTACTTATGCGATACCGAAGCTGGTTCGTGAACATGGAATGGAATGAACGCCTTTGTTGTTGGAGCAATGTGGCAAGATGCGGGTTTACAAAAAAATGTCTACTTCACAGATTAAATCTGTAGCTCAGTGCTGCGAGAGCGCGTATTAAATTTCTTTTTCAATGACGTGCTCTTGTATAAACATCATATGTAGCCATTGTAGTCGGGACCACATGAAAAGAGAAAGTAATACGTAATACGTAAGTATAGAAAAAACTTTTGAACTGATTTTCATAACGATTTTTGTAACTACATGTTTGTTC